>QLIY01002295.1:5368-20586 GCA_003260075.1 Phallusia mammillata | reverse complement strand
GTATACTGTCTCGACCTATAAGGTCTCATCAGTGCAGCTAGTGACAAGATATTGGTCGTATTGGCTAATGTAGCCATTCAACGGCAATCCAGTTTGTTGGAAGTGACAGGCTGAAAAGTCTTGCCTCACTAATTCTGTTCGATGCTACAACTGGACATAAACCATAGTGGAAACTAGTTCCAGAATGGCCAATCAACTGCTTCGGAAAAATTGCGTTTTCTTGGTACTAATTTCTCAAGGCCACTTGTGAAACAAAAAGGGCATTGTTTTAACCCTTAAATGATTTTTTTAGAGGTTTGAACCATAACGTTTGTGCTGTCAAATCCACAACAAGTACGCTTTTTATAGACCATACTTTTTGACAAAAGCGTGGTCTTAAATGTGTGTTCTAATTTCAGATCTCTTACTTATTGCTCAAACCTGACCTCTAGCGGAACTCAATATTGCAGTGAAGTATTGAAAAAATCAAAAATCATGTTCAAAAGCGGAGCCTACCTACATTGGTACGAAAGATACGGAACTAACAAAGAAGCTTTTTCGGAATCTTTTGACGTGATGCAACAAATTGTGGACAGTTATAAAGAGGCTGAGTCTTGACAAAGGACATTTTTGGGTTTTATCCTGTCTTGGTCACTTGTGTTTCCCTGAGCATGAAACTTGAGCGGCATGCAATCTAAAGTATAAAAAAACACAAATTGCTATTGTTACGTGATAAAGCCTCATAGCGCCATTTTGTGTCAAAAATAATACAGCGGGTATAGGAAAAACACATAAATTGTCTGATTTTTACCAACTGGAGAGCTTAAATGCGAATTTAATTAAATTAAACAAAATTAAATAAAACTTTTGGGGCGTAAAAATGTTACATTTCTTACATTTAGGCGTAAAAATGCACGCAAAATTGTTTTTGTGTGTGTGTAAATTTGTCCTGCTCGATCCAACCCTGATAGCCATCAATGCTTTAAGTATTTACCAATGCTCTTGCGCCATTGATCGGTACTTAGTAAACTGTGTATGATAATGTGAGTTCGTACGTTTGTAGATTTTCCAAATGGAGCATGCAACGTATTGTTGAAATATTGCAAAAAAACGTTTTTTTTTATCCATTTGATTTTCTATGGTTCATGATTACTTTATGTGAAACATCGTAATTCTCTTTGAACAACCATAGGCTAATTTTAACGGGCGTCACAATAAACGTTCAAGCGATGGCAGTTCGGCGACTGCAATCGCTTTGTTGTTACAATCGTGTTTGTTTTTTCGTTTTGCGCCCGTATCTTTTCCTCGCCCTGTTTGTGGTTTTTATCATCGCCATACCTGCCGGTCTGCATTTGCAGTGCTGTAAGACAGGGGAGGTTTTTTTCGGTTGGCCTGGGGTGCGTGTTTTTGGTATTTTTTGTTTCTATCCCGCTTTTTATTTTGTTTTTAGACACTGATGATGCTTTTTATAGCGAAATGCATTTGTTTTGATAAAACAAATAAAATGTAGCGACAGATTTAGTGGTTTTCACACTGAATTTTCTTTACCAGGTTACAAAACATGAAAAAAGCAGAGTTCGCAAACTGGGGTCCGCGGTCCCTTCGTGCAGTGGTCGGCAACCGCCTGTCCGCGGCCCAGTACCGGCGAGTTCGATAAATGCGACGAGTTTCTTACCAGACCTTATACCTTTTCGATAAATGTATTAAACTTTTACCCATGTAACCCGGGGATGATAAACTAATTTAGGCGTTTCATCGCTACATATTTGTAGTTTCATGAAGGCCGGTCCGCGCTAAAATTTCAGTTTCAAAAACGGTCCGCAATATATAAAAGACAGTGGTTCACAAAAAAACTGATGTTTTAAATCAGCCTGCATCAAGCCTTAACATTTTCTCCTGCCCCAAAATAGGAAAGTTCACCAATTCAGTAGGAAATGTTGTTTACCAATTCCATCAGTTGTATCGTTATGGTAAAGCTCCCCCCCCCCCCCCCCCCCCCCCCCCCCCCCCCCCCCCCCCCCCCCCCCCCCCCCCCCCCCCCAACCCAGGACACTCCCGGGGACGAATCCCGATCAAGGTTTTTTATGCCCGTATGTGGGTCAGGCGCGCCAGGCCATTTGGCCAAGTTCCTGCCCGTAAAGCGTGTGTTTATGTTCCATTTTCTCATTTTAGTTCGACGCGACATCCTTTGTCTGCGTTACTTTTGTTTGCAGAGCAGCGTATACAATTCACCATGTCGCATGAAACGGCGATCTGGTGACTTCAACCCACCGCCTAGGCACGAACGTAAAAAAGCTTTTATCCAGGCATTGTGAGCAAATCGAGTTTTCAAACGTATCAGTTGCGTTGTCGGCCAACCTTCTTTTAACAAGTCACTTCTGGTTGTGCTGTTATTCGGAAAGAGTCAAACAGCTGTTTTGCACGCTTAAGGCAGATATTATGCAAAAATTCTATGCAAAGGAAACAGACATATGTTCAGACGTTATTGCGAATAGTAATTTCTGTCAGTAAATGTTGTTTTAGAAGAGGTTAGGTTTTCAGATAATCTGTCTTATTGATATGTCAAGAGAACTGGTTAATAACGTAATTTATTGTGCCAATCAAACCTGTTTCTTTGTTGAATTGAAACAAGTTGTTTCGAGAAAAGTGATGTTGTAAAAGTTACTTTCGTTTGGTAAAACAAACTATTGAGACACAGTTGCACTGGTACAGTTGAGTGGAAACCACAATTGGTGGATTTTATAGGTTGAAGGGGTAATGTGACTGGGACATTAAGGGGAGAACTTGACGGAAAACATATTGTGAGCAAAAACGCTTTCAAGCATTCACCCGTTAATAAAAATAAACAACCAGCCATATATTATTCTGACTTTGCCGTTCACTTCAGCGTAAACGCCATACATTTTCTACTTTCTACCGTTGGTGACTTCAACACGTCGTCGGGGCACGCACGCGATGAAGCTTTTGTTTAGGTTTTATGAAAGGATCGTGTTTCACGTAACTGCGTTGTAAGACAAGCCTTTTTTAACCAGTCACCTCTGGTTCCGCTGTTATTCAGAAAAAACAGAGATCCGAAGTTGGTAAAGTAGCAGCTGCTTCCAAGCCGGAATGTGTTAGTTGTTAAATACAAATCGTTACATTATAACTTGTTGATTTACTTGGTATGGTACCTTATTGTATTATTTCGGCAGGCCTGATAAATTGGTCTTATACACCAAGTGTGCTTACTTATCTCGTAACCGGTACACAACCCTGCAATAGCGGCTTTGCCACTAACGTCAATTATTCCCGCACGCTGGTTTAGCTAATGGACGCGGACTTATTTTTCGAACTAATGTTCAAGACAACGTTACATCAGGCACGTGGCAACCCACCACCAATTCCAACACAACAACGTTTCACGGTGCCCAGAGAAAAAAAGCCATCTCGTCGGCTGGCGACGCCCTGTTAAAGTCATGCGGTTTCCCCCCCCCCCCCCCCCCCCCCCCCCCCCCCCCCCCCCCCCCCCCCCCCCGCCGCAATCAACGCTTTACGAACCAAACATTCCACAAGATTAACTAAGGTGCGACAACGAAAAAGAATAAAGTGACGGTGACAAAAACCAACAAGCAAACTAGTTTGGGGTACATTTCCCCAACCTGAATTCGTCCTACTCTCCTAGCACTTCGCAACGTCACTTAGCTGCTAAAAAACACAGAGCACTATGGGGCAATAAATTGTCAAATGTCTAACCGATCCTAATGACAATTTTTGAACATAAACAGGTCTGTTGCATAACAGCATTAGCTCGCAATAAAAGAGCATCAGGCTCCGGCTCTTCGAATGGATTCTTTGACTAAATATGCCTCATTTTCTTATCGCTTGCGTATGCCAGGATAAGCGATTCGTCTGCATTTCCCGACGAGTAACTCCGACATCAAGTTTGGTGAAGCGACGTGGGTCCGAAGCCTTACACCAAACTCCTGCAACCAATACCATATGACGGCCAGCCACCTGCATGACATTAAAAAACATCGTTTAAAATATAATATATTTGCGAAAATAAACTATAAAAAATGAAACCGTCAAACAAAACCAGCGGGGTTGTGGTGACACGTTCCTGGCGTGCTCGCCAATTTGTTACCGAATTATTTCGGCACGCTTGATAAATTGGTCTTATATACAAAGGCTGCTTACTTAATGCGCAACCGGTCCAGAACTCTGGAATAACGGCACATGACCGCACACTGGTTTACCTAATGGGCGCGGACTTATATTCCCCCCCCCCGGTGAAGCGACGTGGGTCCGAAGCCTTACACCAAACTCCTGCAACCAATACCATATGACGGCCAGCCACCTGCATGACATTAAAAAACATCGTTTAAAATATAATATATTTGCGAAAATAAACTATAAAAAATGAAACCGTCAAACAAAACCAGCGGGGTTGTGGTGACACGTTCCTGGCGTGCTCGCCAATTTGTTACCGAATTATTTCGGCACGCTTGATAAATTGGTCTTATATACAAAGGCTGCTTACTTAATGCGCAACCGGTCCAGAACTCTGGAATAACGGCACATGACCGCACACTGGTTTACCTAATGGGCGCGGACTTATATTTGAAACGATGTTAAAGACAATGTTACACCGGGCACGTGGCAACCCGCCACCAATACTAACACCAACAACACTACAACGTTTCACGGTGCTCAGAGGAACAAAGAAACATTTCGTCGACTAGCGATGCCCTATTTAAGGTATGCGGAACAGGAAGGCACATTCCAGCGCTATCAACGTCTAACAAACCAATCACCCTTAAGGGGAAGGAGCGAGGTTACCATAATACAAACGTAACTAAGGTGCCACATCGAAAAAGAACAAAAACAATAAAATGACGGTGAAAAAAACAACGAGCAAACAAATTTGCCGTACGGTAACGTTGCAGTTTCACGAAGCTGTTTGTTTGAAATAACTTTCTGTGGTTTGTAAAAAATTTGTAAAAAAGCTTGGAAATATAACTTATGTTTTGTTGTTGGCAGCAAAGTAAAAAAAATATTTAACTGTAATTAACTTTCACCATGCCTTCAACAAAAAAAGTAAGTAAAAATGTGATGATTTACAAACTTTGCAGTATTTTTTGTAACAACAAAGTTTCTTTTTTGCAACAAAGTTTTTTTGAAGAATGACTGAACACGTTGGATAGCTAATTTTTTTTAATGTTGCAGTTGCAAGAAATTGCCAGTGATGATATCACGTGTAACCTTGAATCGTACGAGGCCGGTTCGGGAGGTTTCGGGGATGTTATAATTGGTTACCACGAAGGTCTACAGCAAGAAGTTGCCATTAAAGTTTTCGCCATCACTGGTGGACCACAGGAAAAGGCGCGGCTTGAAAAAGCGTAAGTAATAAAGTTGTTTTCATATAAAAGCATCAAAGCCAGAATATATTAGTATTGTCTGGTGATGCATTTTATCACAATCACATTTATCAAACCGATTTCCTTAGAATTAAAGAAGAAATTGAACACTTGCTGAAAGCAGATCATGAAAATGTCGTACGGATTTTTGGTTACGTCAAATGGCATTCCGCAATGGGAATTGTAATGGAATACTGCAAGGGCGGTAACTTGAAAGAGTTACTACTCGATACATCCAAAGAACTGGGCCTTGCTGTTCGCGTCCGGTTCTTATCCCAAACATCATCAGCAATGGCTTTCTGTCATAATTTACCCGACAAACGTTTAATTCACCAGGACTTGAAATCCGACAACATTATGCTTACTGAAGAGCTCCGATGTAAAATAATTGACTTCGGGGCCGCCGAACTGGCAACTTACAGTACTTCGGCAACTGTGAATCCTTTGGCACGCACCAAGAAAGAAAGTCCCCAATACACTCCCTACTACACCGCTCCAGAAAAACTGAAAGACCCAACCATGACACCCAGAAAGGAACATGACATTTACTCTTTTGGAATGATAATGTTTTTGACTCTCGCTCGGAAAGCTCCTTATCCACGACTGACACAAGAAGACCAGAGGTTGTTACTACAAAAAATCGAGGTAGAAAAAAAACGACCGGACTGTCAAGAAATACAGGATTGGATACAAACTTTGGTCGGTGAAGACAGAAAAATCGCAGAGCAACTCCAACTACTGATGAAGCGATGCTGGGATCAAAATCCCACAAAACGTCCCACAATGACTAAAATAAGCGAAGAATTAAAAAATATCTTGGAAAAGCAAAACTCTGAAAACCTATTTTCTCAAGTAGCAAGCATTGCCAGAGAAATGGTTGTCAAGCAACAATCCACCAACGAGAGTCAGCGGGTTCCTCTTTATTACTTTTCGACTCGGGCTGGACGATTTGAAGGTAAACCTCGCATACTTAATATCAGAAACAAAAGTTAAATAAAATCAACTGTTTAAATTTATAGTGCCCGATACTACACCTGACGGCACAAGGGATCGGTTGGGCGAGCCACCAGCGAGCGCAAAAGAGCAAACACTTCCTACTTCTCAACAAGGGGAAATTCCCACCAGTAGCAGGTTACAGCAACCAGGTATCAGATACAATTATGTGGACAGTTACATTCTGGCCGACAAGTTTTTTTTTTGACAAGTGTGATTAAATAAAAATCCATTATTTTCTTTTTTCACATAAAACATTGGACTTTTGCCATTGTATACTATACTTATGTTGGCACCAATATTGGATTTAAATTGCACAACCAAATTTCGTGTGACACGTCTCAAAAAATTTTGCTTAGATCCAATCAGACAAGGTGATGAGGAACGCCCCACTACACCACGAGAGGAAATCGTTCATATTAGCAGCACATCACCACAGCAACCTGCAGGTAAACCAATAAGAAACAAGTCGAACAAAACGATTAATGCAGGTGTGATGACAGTTTACGACCGGTTTTGAAAATCTTGGTGTTGGCAAAGAACTCATTTGTTGTCATGCACGCTTTGTATCGCTCTTGAACTGTCAATCAACATTATAATTTGGGGGACATGCAGTTATACGATATGTGTGGAAATCTTTTACTTTTGAATTCGTTTAATCCAATTGCAAAACTTGCAAAACTGTTTTGTATTTTCGAGTTGCCGAGCTGTAATGCATAAAAAGTAAGAGATATGTCAGTTTGCTGGAAAGTAAATATTTGTCGAAACTGATGTTGTAATTAATTTACAAAAACAAATGAATATATCTTAGCTCAAATTTAATTTGGGTGGCCATATTGTTAGCAGCTGAAAAACTCATTTAATTTGACCAATTAAATTCACGTTAAAGCTCTTGAGTTTGTAAAAGTCAGACAATATGTTTGTTTTTCCCTATCACATAACAAAGGGTTGGAAGATGGTATTTTATGTAAACTTTGCTTAGTGACAAAAGTAACCAAATTTAAACAAAATCGTTTTTAATTTGTTGTTGTTTTCGCATTTAAATCAAACAGGAACTGAAAGAAGCCTCGTGAAAGAAATTCCCCATTCCAGCACATCACCTCAGCAACCTGCAGGTAAACAAGTTTATGACATTTTAAATGTTACCTAATTTTTTATTGCATTGTAACGTGTTTTGTTCCGGGCAAAAAATTATGTTTAACCAATAATTGTTTTTTAAAGGGAAACATTTATCTTGCAAATAATGGTTTGATAGCTGTTTGCATCTCATCATTACTGTAAGCACTGCTTGTTACGACCTCCGTGGGGGGCAGGGGATTCGGTTACGAATAACATGAAAGGACTAATCGACAATAAGTTTAAATTGAATTTAAGAAAATAATCTTTGGGTTTCAGTCAATTTGTCTTTTTCTTGTCTTTACAAGAATAGAAGCCACATTACCAGTTGTAAATTCCTAATCATTTAAGTGTTATAATTGGCAATGAAATGCAACGCCACTTGTTTTGATATTAAAGTAATGTGGTTTTGAGAAATGATTTGAGAAATGTTACTGAAACATGTCCCACCGATGTACAATATGGCTACACCAGTGATCCTTAATTTTTAACCTTACATATTTTTGAGTCCCTGTTGGTGTTTGTTATGCAGGGCCTTCTGTCAAGAGCCAATTTGTCGGCAACGTATTTTATAACAGCATTATTAACCAGAACGCCGGTGACATAAGTAAGTTGTTATTTTTGTGCACTTATAAATAAAATAAGTAGACTTGTTTTGATCGGTGATGCTGGGCAAATATATATGAGCATCAAATGTGTACATTTTGTTAGAATATACGTCGATCTTAAATTGAACCATGTTGCTTGTGAAATGATATAATAGTAAAAATTACCCTTTGACTCTGCTTATACATTAAAAACATGAGTTTTGTTGACGTCGTAATGTCGTTTGTAACTTGCTATACTAAACGAATTATTGTATGTTTAGATACATTCGGGACCAGAAATGCCCCTTCAACTGATATAGGTAAACGTTTTTTTGTCTGTATATTTACTGTCCGATGCTGTTGGTCAAGAATATTTTTTTTCTTTTTTCACCCAAAAATATGACCAGCGATTAATCCAAGCGGTGTGGCCAGGTCAAGTTCACAAAAACTTTTTAAATCAGCTCGTTAAGACTCTCTCAAAAAGCACAACTACAAAGTAAATCAAAAAAATTAATCTGATTTTACTGTAAACTATCTGCATGCACGCATATGCAAAACTAGAAAGATGGCTTTCCAAAAACTAGAAAGATGGCTTTCCAAAAACTAGAAAGGTGGCTTATATATTTCCGTTTTATATACTCTATGCCATATTTATCGATTTACTATTAACACCACGTAATCCACACACATAATTGTTTTTGCAGGATTTTAAACACGTAATTGTGAAAAAGATCGGACCCGAAAAACGTTAAGTTTAGAAAGGCTGAACATACCACAGTAAAAACTATGGCCATATAGTTTGCAAACTTTAATTGGTTGGTGCATTTTAAGTATCACTGATACCGCGCTACACGTTCGAGGTTACTATGTCCGCTTGGATGCGGCACAGTCGTAGGTTTTTGTAGGCCTCCAATTGCATATTGCGCAACAAAATTAAGAATAATTATTGCATCTGGGCCAATTTGTGAGTGTTTGTAATGGTATTCTTGTTTTCTGGCACAAGTATCAATGTAGAAGCGCTCCCCAGAAAATTTGATGCATTTGTTAAGTCAATTATTTTCTGCTCGTTTTTACTTTTCGGTAAAATCCTGTGAAATTCTTCGAAAGCTTCGATTAATTTTTTTTTACATTTTGGGACCCTTCATGTTTCTGCTTGCAACAATCAACTATATAACAAATGTATTCCTGTTGTAAATATGGAAAATTGTGTATGTGGTTAAACTGTAAAGAGTATGCAGCTCAAAAATAATAAAAACATGAAGGCAAAGCCACCTTTCTAGTTATAAGGGTCCGAGCCACAGTGGGCGATTTTTTTTATCTAAGCGACACTTTTATTTTCTTTTAGATGAAAGGGAGGGCATCAATCAATACGTCCAAAAATATGTTGATTTATTAACAACAAAAAAGTATGATGAAGCAAAAACAGCAAAACAACAACTTACAAACTCAATTGAAGGTGAACTAGGGATCACTGCAGAAGACTGTGAAGCGGAAGCCACAAAGCGTCGAAATGACGGCCAGTATTTGGAAGCCATTTTGTTTTTTATCATTGCAACAGATTTCTATGCAAAGAAAAATCCCGACTCCGCTGCAGCGGAAAATGTGATGGAATGTGCGTTGGAAATTCGGGAAACAATTAAACTTTTGATGGAAAGTTCTGATTTAATTTCGAAGCCAAGACACAGAGAAAGCGTGCGCTATCACGTGATCCCACTGATGCGAGACATGATTCAGCAAATCCGCGACCTTGAAATAAACGAAAAAATTCGATGTGAATGGGAGGCTTGGTGTTTGTTTCACATTGCGTGGAGTCAAGATCACATCGGGGATTCGGCATCGATGGAAACAACACTAAGACTCGGACTTGAAGTTATGGAAAAAAAGTTCGGGAAAAAAAGTTCAAAGTTTTTAGTCTACGGTCACTTGTTAAACAATCTTGGGGTTGCTTGTAGGCAAACTTCACGAATTGAAGAAGCAGTCAATTTTTTCACAAAAGCAAACAAAGTTTACAAAACAGCAGATGATTTAACTAAGGAACAGCGAGAAAAATTCGTTTCAAACAGTGAGAGTAGTTTGCAACAAAACAAAGCAATGTTAAACAAGTGATTAATTGTTTTTTCATCAGTAACAAAATTATTGCGAAACAAATTCACATTTTTGTAATAAATCAACTTCATGTTTGAGTTTTTTGATTTTGTGTTTTGGTGATGATTATTTGTACTTATGCAACATAAAACTTATCAATTAAACTGTTGCCGAATTTTAACTTTTATGGAAATTATTCACAAAATTTGCAAAAAAACGTTGCTGGTTTAACATGTGACAGATCTTATCCAATTTCATTCGTGTTTATGGCTGTGGATTTCGCAACTGTGTCAAGCAAAATGAGGAAAAAAGTGTAAAGACAAACCACTTCATTCCTATTTAATAATTGTTATGCTGAACAAGGGGACCTGCGTTTTTTTACAAAATCTGGTGTAGAATAAAGAAAACAAACTTAATTTGAGAACTAATTGTCATATTTAAACACAGATTTATTTGCTTAATTGCATCTTATATTTTTTACATAACTATGTGTTAATATATACAGTACAATATTAAACACAGCGATCATTAAAATTTACTTCTGTTTCTCATAACAGTGTTTAATTTCTGTACTGATCGCAGTGGATAGTATTGCAGCTTTCTACTTTAGCTGGTTGTTCTTACAAATTGTGACCTGTCAAGTTAAGATCATCTTTATTTTCTTTTTCTTTATGAAAATATTGTCCTAGACTGGAAAGTGTTTTGAAATAAATCATGTAGTGGAAGTTTGGCGTCAGATTGTGTTTTGAGGGAACAGAGAAAAGCCCCCCCCCCCCCCCCCCCCCCCCCCCCCCCCCCCCCCCCCCCCCCCCCCCCCCCCCCCCCCCCCCCCCCCCCCCCCCCGAGAAAAACTTAATTCGCAACGCACATTGCTTGCATTTCGTCAGTGACATTACACTGATATAATAATGATTCTGACATCACAAACAATCAATCATAGGATTTATGGTTTCGCTCCATACGATGATTTGAAAGTTCAATTTTAATTTCCTCAATACCTGTTGCTTTTGAGTTGGATGTAAAAGCTTTACTTTTCTTGTCTCTTAATTTCAACTCTACTCATAATTTTTCAACTCTACGTTTCAAACAGTGTTGCCAGGTCAAATTGTCAAAGGCTCGTCAAAAGTAGCTCAAATGGAACCCAATTTTACAAATTACCTATAATACAAATGATTTTTGCCACGTTTGGCTCTTTAATCTACAACTGACACCTTTTTAATGCTTGTCGAACGCAACAATAAACTAAGCTTTTCTTGATGAACGACTTTCCCCAAATAATCCACTGTGTTGGTGTTGGATTGGCTAGCAAAATGTACGGCAAGTTACACCTCTGCAGTTTTTACGACATTTTATCGACACCTATTGCACCTACGGTAATGTTTTTTTGCAATAAAATTAAGTGCGACCATTTTTTATGTTTCTCCGTGTCAGATTTAATTTTTCTACCTCCTATAAAGCAGTGCAATACATAGTTAGAGTTCTACATTCAAATGAACTCTTTTTCAATTTTTAACTAATTCTTTCCTGCCACCAAGATTTGATGACCACCGAGGAGACCTTATATTAGCAACCCAGAACCCAATTGGAATTGAAAAAATGAATAGTCTATATTTAGTTTTGCACTTGTGTTTTGTACACAAATTACCATAACTTATAAGCTGATGTGATATTTACGTCTCTTTTTCTAACGTAGCCAAAAATGAAAGCTAAATCTTACCATCAGCAGAAAAGGCATCACAAAGCCGAGGGTTACGTATAGGCACCAAAGGGGGTCGCAGCTGGTTCACTCGATTTTGTCCAGGTCAATCCTAATACAAAGAGGGTATGAGAGTATGTGAAAATGAATGCACATTGCAAGAAACCTAAAAAATATCAAACAACAGGCCACCCCCCCCCCCCCCCCCCCCCCCCCCCCCCCCCCCCCGTTTATTAGATGATTAAAGATGGTATTAGAATAATTTATATATGTTTGTTATGACCGGTTTACAAACAGTGATTTGTACTGGCTTAATAAATCAACAAAAGTACACAACTTCAGATATGTCAAACTAAGGAGTTATTGTGCTGCACAAACTATTTCATTGTGGTATTTCTACATTTAATTTCCTTACTAGGTAAAATGGAGACCAGAAGTGAAACAGACCAGACGATAGCCAAGCCAACAGTGACGGAACGACCTTCCTGCGTCCCCCCCCCCCTTGATGGCGTCCGAGCGATTGTGGCATAGAAATAGTAGGTGATAGAGCGAGGATACAAAGTCAAGTTGGGTAAAAATTCCACCAGCTATTGCTTCAGGCGATCCTCGAAGTTGAAGCTGTCGTTTGTTGAGTTCATCAGGAGTTCAGTGACCAGGAAAAGTTGTAGATTGTGACAAATAAAATCTGAATTCCTGTAACAAAATAAAGTTTACGAAACCAGAGTGTTAGTGGACCGAACCTAGATTTTTTTCAAAAAAAGGTCCTATTTGAACGACAGAGAATTTGGTTCACCAAGCGGAAATTCTGACTCAAATGTGCCCCAGTGTAGAGTTTAGTCCGAAAATCAAGTTTTTTTATTATCATTGTAAGTCGAAACCTTAACTGGTGATCTTGAATTACAGCTCTTGACATAACAGAAAAAGGTCTAAGCAACCCAGTCGAAAAGTGCCTATTTGACCTAAGCCGTTCAAACGTTTGTAATGTTGACTTATGATTTTAGAAAAAGTTTTTTATGCTTTCTCTTTAGAATTATGAGTTTTGTTATTTAAATAGTTGAGTTTTGTTATTGGCACAACAAAAACAAAACTCACCAGAAAGCAAATCAGCCAAGGCAAGAAAAGCTTTAATTCTGTTGTAGTTTCCAGTAAATCCTTTGCGGTTGGCCAAATGACATCGAATCACAAATCCGTTTCCCATCACGATAAGCAGGCCCAATATAATAGCCAGGGTCACGAAGATGGAGGCACCTTCCATGCTGCAATCTTCACAGTCAGCAAGAGTGATGTTACTGCAGCTTGTCATGGCAACATTAGAGCAGAATGGTGACAGTCCGCATAATGTGGATGTATTGATGAGTGTGGAAGCCCGAGTTGCTTTGATTGAGATTGGCATTGAAGTTTGCTCAACCATTGTAAACGGTATAACGAATACTCTCCTTGCGATAGTTGCTATTTTTACACTGGTTATCAGTTCGTTTCATTAAATTTATTTTTATTTTTCATTTTTTTTTTTTAAAAGAATGCATGGAAATTAAAATTTAAAAGCAAACCTAAATCACAGTAGACGCTTTTGCTTTCAATAGGTCTGGTTTTGAAAAATAACAGTAGTTTCAAAAATCTGTTGTTTCCAATTTCTATGAAGATGGCAAATTAAGTTGTTGTCACAAATTAAAGCTTGTATTACTGCAAACGTTTCGCCTATAACCTTTTGTTTACTTCAGCATTGCCTAAAATCCAATAGATAAAAGATGCCATTTATGTGAGTGCAAAGTTTTAAAGACTGTTTGCTTGAAGCGGGGGAAATGCCAGGCTTCGACAAAACAAGTCTAGGCAAAATTTCGACACCAAGGACATGAGCAGAATCGAAAACTGTCATTTTGTTTTGATTAGTTGATTTCCGATCCATTTTGTTTTCGATTGGATGATTTTCGATTGTTGATTTTGAGTTGATACAAAATGGCTTATATTCAGTTATATAAGGCCAATGTGATGCGCTGCATGTTTCAATGACGTGACGCAACATTTTTATTTTCGCAATCCGCATTTGTGACGTAACAATGAGGAAACAATCTCTGCAAATTTGTTTTTTGCCTATTTACATATGAGTAAAAAACTATGTTTTGCAACTGACTTATCAGCACAGACAAATTTATTTGTTCAGTTTTATATTGTTACGTTGTACATACTCCGAAGTTTAACATTTGATACAAAGCACGAAACAAAATGGTAGCANTAAGCTTTCTTCAGAAAACGGGCTTCATTCGGGTTTAACTTCTCCTTCTGCGTCTGAATTTTTTTTTAATATACATTATGTAGCTTAGAAGCCTGGATTTAAACCAATGCTCAACAGCTCCCAAAAGGTATTGTTTAATGGGCCATTCTATTATTGTATATTGTGTATGTCTTCTTTATTATCGAATTGTCATTTGAAGTTTCGGGCCTATGTTCGGTTTCTTCAAAACAATAAAAACGGGCCTAATTCGTGCCCGACTTTACACTCTGTTTCAGTATTTTTAGGAACCAATTTAATAAGCTACGTAGATAGTTGTTGAACCTGACCTAATGAACCTGTCTCGCGACATTTTCATTTCCGCAATCAGCATTTGTGACGTAACAACGCGTAAACATATTCTGCAATTTTGTTTTTTTGCCTATTTACAATTAAGTAAAAACTATGTTTTGCAACTGACTCATCAGTACAGACGAATTTATTTGCTCAGTTCTATATTGTTACGTTGTAGATACTCAGAAGTTTAACATTTGATACAAAGCACGAAACAAAATGGCAGCAAACGGCTTCACATAAACATATGGCGAGTGTAATTTTATATTTTCTTTCACAAAATGTAAGGTATACTTTTAAAAACGACAATGGAAAAGTTTTGATGGTAGCAACAAATAGTTTGGAAAATAATTTTGCAAATTCATTTTCTGCACATATTACATTAATGACGATTCTGAGTCTTTCTTATCATCCATAATTCTAATTTCTTTCTCATAGCATTTCATTTTCTTATTTTTCCCAAGCAAATATGCCATCACCAAACTAATACTCAAGACAACTGATAACACACAAAGACCTACAATCAAAAAAACGCTGTCATAAACATGTGTTGGTGTAGATTCTGTAAACAAAGTTGGTTTCGTTTGGTTTTCAGCTGTTTTAAAACACTTTTTTGGAAACTTTGCACGCACGACTTTACGCAACGTGTCTTTGTACCCAAAAACTTGGATCTCAAAAACGGCGCTTTCTAAATCAAATAATAAAGGTACGGTGACAATATAATTACTTTCAGACATTGGTAAATTCTCCACGAAAAGTGCTTCGTAACTTCCAGTCAGCATTGCAATGTCTAGTGATGTCAA
>QLIY01002294.1:0-20589 GCA_003260075.1 Phallusia mammillata | reverse complement strand
GCCCTATTTTTACTGTTACCAAATCGCATGTGCATATGTGTGGGGACCTATTATATTATGTATGTAGAAACACTTATGTTATAAAGTGCCAAGAAAAAGATAGGTACCCTATGAAATGTAGGTGCCAAATATATATCCATTATAAATATATTAAATGGTATATGTGATACATCATTAAATATGATGTAGTATATATAAACTGGCAATATATCGGAAAACCACTATTCTAGTTTTTGCACAGATTCAAGCAATGTGACATCATCATGTGTGGCGATAATCACTGAAGCGCAAGCAACTTTTGGCAGTTGCTATGACTACAACTCATTGGAAATTGTTATCAAATACTTTGTCATTGTCCTTTCAGCCCTCAGTCTATTAAAAGAGGTTAGATTTTATTAGATACTGACATTAACCTAATTTTTGTATCACAGTTTATGTCTTTTACAGTTCTACCAGGTTTACACTCAAAAGATTTTTTACTTTCAAAGTTTCACAAACTTTTTTGAAGTTTCACTTTACATTCTTGGGATCCTTACGGTTTATTCTGATACAAACTCAGGTGGACCAAATTACTATGGTGTCAGAGAGGTGGGCTATTTATCTGTAAGTTGGATATTTCACCTTTATTTTGTTGCTTGTAAATTGCTGTTCACAGGATTGGCAGTGGCAGATTGGAGCAGTCAGTATTTTCCTATCGTGGATGGTTTTGATCATGTTCATACAAAACCTGCCAACGTTTGGAATTTATGTCATCATGTTCAACCAAGTTCTCCAGACTTTTCTGAAATTCTTTATAGTTTTTGTTCTTTTCATATTGGGCTTTGCATTCAGTTTCCACTGTTTGCTGCAGAATCAGGTAAGTTTAGAATATAATTCTATTATTGAAATTTTGTTTGTTCAAGAGTCAGACATATTGTTTATAATCCTTACAAGTTTAGTGTACTTTATGACAACTGATGTTTTTGATGTAGTATGTATTTCGACGAACATGGAATGCAGTGATCAAGACTTTACTCATGATGATTGGGGAATTCCAGTTTGAAGATATTTTTGTTGCAGAGTCTGAGGCGATTGAGACTGGAGCTGACAACCACACCATCACCGTATCAACTGTAAGTTTCTGCCTGTTGAAAAACTGTTTTGTTGATGGATTCAAATGATTCCCAATGTCGCACAAGGTGACTATTCTTTTAAGCTATGCTATTGAGAGAATGCTTTTTTTATAACTTGAACCTTATTTAAACAGTACTAAAATTTTTATTCACATCACCAAAAGTTTATGAAGGAAAAAAGGAATGAACCTGAAACATAGAAATAAATAAAATCAATTGTATAACACAACATTGATACCCCTGACCTATTTGCAAAAAGAGGCACATGGGAGACAGCACCAAAAAATTGAGCAATTTCAAGTCAATTATTCAAATACTTTTCCACCCGCAGGCGATTTGGTTGTTGCAACCAACCATGCCTCAGTCTGTGGTGATTTCAACTTTGTCATGTATTTTATTCCACAGGTGAACTACCCAGCTGTTTCCTACATTATTTTCATACTCTTTGTGATAATAATGAGCATTATCATCATGAATTTGCTGGTAACTAACAGAACTTTACAATTACCTACATGTCATGTAAATTACTGAACTAACACAGCTTTTCGGCAACAAAGCCAACTTGATCTAAACCTTACATACAACTGGTACAAGTATATGTTTGGATTAAAACCTGCAACCTTCTGATTTTTACAGGTCGGTCTGGCTGTTGATGATATTAAAGGCGTCCAAGAAAATGCTGTACTTGAAAGTTTGGCAATGCAGGTAAATTAAAAACTTAACTGTCAAAAATTAGCTTGATAATGCAACAAAATAAGAGTACCCCCCCCCCCCCCCCCCCCCCCCCCCCCCCCCCCCCCCCCCCCCCCCCCCCCCCTAAAAAAAAATTAGGGTAGCAAGAGTTTGGTGATGCAGAAGTAATTCAGTTTGTGCTTAACATCCAGACAAAGTCAAAAATGTTTCAATTGTGTCATACAGTTTTGTTTCCAAAAAAATGCAAGAAAGCAATTGCGCTGGAGTAATTAGTGTTTAGGCATGGTTGGAACTATGGACTGCTTTTTCAGGTAGAACTAACACTGGATGTTCAGTATATATTACCACTCCCCCCCCCCCCCCCCCCCCCCCCCCCCCCCCCCCCCCCCCCCCCCCCCCCCCCCCCCCCCCCCCCCCCCCCAAAAGGAGTGTCGGTTTTACCCAAACAAGCACCGCAAGAGGTCGGCTTTCATTCGTTGGTTGTTTTCGGTTGAAAACTTGAATCTCTTTACCATCAATGAGGCTTTGAACCCCAAAAAAGTGAGTAACATAGAAATGAACTTATTCTCAGATATTAGGTGAAGCAAAACATACAAATAATCTGATTTTATCCCAATGATGTGAAACTGTTTTAGAATGAGATTGACAAGCAGATTAAATCCTTGGATGAGAAAGTCGAGTCATTGAAAAATGATATTGTTACCCTTTGTAACGACTCAAGGTCGATGAAAGATATAATGTCATCAATTGTGTTACAAAATACGGGTGAGGTCAAAAATGGCGACAATGTCAACAGCCCCCTGTGATGTCTTAGTTTTTTCAAAAAAGGGATAATTTGGCATGTGTGAATCAATAAAGTGGAAAGTTTTCTTAAAACATCCTTAATTAGTAATATGATTTGCCTGTTTCGACTTTGACCATTGTAAACCATGATCATGACGTTTTTGTCATTTGTTTTGTATGTATATATTTGTTTGCTACATCATGTAATCCTCGAATAAAAATTGACATCATTTTTGTTAATTTGAGAAAAAAGGTACATACATTAGGCACGAGAAAAAGCAACACATCCAGAAGTTGTAACTGAACAAACAGTGTGAAATAAGAGAAAATAAAGCAAGGCCTAAAAAAGTCTGCAATCCATATATTTGCTGGTGTACTTCAATCTAACTCTTGGTTGTCCTAGGTTTTATTCCAGCTTTGCATAAACATTAAACAGGCTTTGATGCACCCTAGCAACAGTCAAATAACACTTTCTAAAGGAGTCTTAGGCATTTGTCTTTTCTGCCAGACAGGAAACATTGTCTGCAGATAGGTTTTTGTTTTGAAACAGTTTTTACATCAATGAGAAAAACAAAAAACTTGGATAAAAAAACGATGCGATTTGGTTTGCATATATGATGACACAATTCTATTTTCTTACTACAAAAAAGAGGTAAGCTGTTACTGTCATAGTTGTGGTCAGCTTGACCTCAGTCTCGGAAAGGAATTGGAGGCATGGTATTATGTCCAAATAGAAAATAGTAGAAGAATATTTGGTCTTGTGATCTAGATCAGTGTTTTTCAACGTTTTTTTGATCCGAGCAACAGTTCATCCATCAAAATAATCTTTATAAAGATAAGAGTTTTTCAAAATATTTTTTTGCATGCTACCACTACCAGGATATCAATCGGAGTGATGCTAATTTGGCTAATCACTGATGTTAATTCAGGTTCTTTTTCGACACCTTTCGACTTGGTGTAGACCAGTTTATTAAGTGAGATACTATTAAGATAAGCGCGATGCAATCATAAGCCCCATAAGACAATAAAAAGGCACCGCAAAGGACTGTTTCATTTGTTGATATACTTCAAATAAAAACATAATTGGATTAAACTAAAAACAAATACGAAATACTTCGAAATTATTGCAAAAAAACGATCTCTATGTTTTGCAATCGTCACGCATCATTGGTCACACGTTTTCGATTTGTTATTGTTTTGATTTTGCGTTGTAAAAAATGTTGTTGTGATCAAATTTCGCTGGCAACGCGCATAAAATTAAGAAAAACAAATTTTCTGGATTTAATATTGATGTGAAGTAATGGTAAAATATGCGAAAAGGTGCAAAAAGTCTAATGGAAAGGTTCTCGTTTTTTTGTTATCTGCAGCTTCTAGAGGCTTTAAAAGAAATTTTGTAAGTTTGGTCATTGTGGTATTTTATTAAACTTGCTGAACAAAAAAGGGAAAATTTATTACTTTACCAATAAAACTAGCCATCCTGTACCAAGATCAACAAACTTGGATGAAGAATTAAACACTTCAAAACAGGTAAGTTTGTTGTTAAGATTTTTTTGATTACTAAACAAAGTTTTTTTTGCAACATATGTTACAACAGTGGTTGTGACACTTTTATTACAGCGGCCCTAAACTATTTTTCACACATACCGTTGGGTCCACACAGAGGTATAACTTCAACAACATACTTGCTTAAAAATAGGTACAGCACATCAACGTGAGCAGTGGAAACAGCATCTGACTCTGACACACTCAGTGCACAAACAAAACATTAAATATCTTTTGTTCTAACAGGTAGAACAATAACAAATTGTATCTGTACTAATTCAGGCATGCAGAACTTAAAAATGCCCAAATTTTTTTTCGACAAAACCCCAGAAATTGGGATTAATTTTTGAAAACAAAAAATAATAGCTTTAATACTATGCTGAAAGTGCTTGAGCCAGAAATATAAACTAGATTTTTTAACATTAAACACATTTTATATTTTACAATTATAATTATCAATAGATTTCAGTCAAAATGTTCTTAAAAACAGGCGTTGGTACCAACCAAACCAACACTCATTTTAACACACAGATGCGCAATATCAGTTAGTTTCAAAAACTGATTGTTATGGTTTAATGCACTGCTGTTGACTCATGTTCAAACTAATTATTACAACCCGAAGCTGACTTTCTTCAAATAAATTAAGTGGATAAGATACTTATCTGTCTTTAGAGCACTATATACGGATCTGTTCATAAGTTGATGGTGAACATGTGGCCTTCATATCACTGATGATGGCATGAGCATTTGCCGAAAGATTTGAAAATGTCACTTTTTACAGCTATTTTGGGACATTAGTTTCATCATTAAATGTCTTTAATATTTCACATGATGTTGTGTGTTACATCACAATCCATTACAACCAATCCTTTGTTGTGACAAATAAAGCAATGGTTTTGAATCATAGGCATCGATTTTTTAGCATAAATTTTCCTTTGTGGGGTGGCGAAATTTGGTAAAGTCATTTTTTACATAATCAAAACACACTAGGTTACAGGTTAGGATTTGTTAGGATGGTTTTTGCAGTTACAGGCAGGGAATAAACACGTACATTACTCTGTCTGCAATCTTATTTAACTTGGATGTGTGTATCAATAAAATCCCCATCTGCCAATTAACATCCAGACTACGGGAAAATTGCCATTGTTATATCAAAAGTTTTGTCCAGTCTTGCTCTAGAGGAGCAAACTTTACGAAAATCACTGCAGTGAGTAGCGCAAAAGGGGTTTTCCGCATGCATTGTTCAAAAACAATTAGGATTTCGCGTAGCTTGCATTACACATGCTCAAAATATAGCGACCATTTGAAAGAGCGCATGTAAATGAAGCAAATGCATATCTGTAATGCACAAATATAAATACAGGCAAACAATTTCTGGGGTGGCAGCATAGCTTTTTTATAATGGCTGGCACCCCAGAAATCTTTAGTGGGGAGGCAAGCCACCCCTGCCACCCCGGGATTCGACGCCTATGTTTTGAATGGATTAGTTTCTAAATCTTACCTTGACACACAACACTACTTTGACTGTGCATATTATGTCGATAGTGCTGTGCAGTCCATCAAAACTTACAATGGGGCATAGTTTGGCTGCTGCCCATAGATGCCGACCACTGCATTAAGTTATTTATGAATTTAATATCAGGGGTTTGATAGACTGTTCTACTGGTGTATCACAGTGGTTTATAAGCAATGGGGAATTTGATGTATGCTAAGGGAAATTACGTGTGGGTCAGATCTGGCTATAAATAAACCGTTGAAAGTTAAATTACTGTCATTCCAGTAATAGCATGTGAGATTATTATGGTCCCCTTCCCTGAAGGGGACACATATTGTTTTTGTCCGTATTTTTTTCCTTTTTTCAGTCCAATGCTGGTTTGCAACGCTCGTTTGGTCAAGAAAGAGTGCTGCTTTGAAATTATTGAAATTTGGACATATGTTAGTTATTAATCTGAACTTGATCCTCCAGAAGTTTTACCCCAAATGACCCAGCGGTTTGCCCAAAGACCCCCAAACATAATTGTGTCTAACGCTCGTTTGGTCAAGAGAGACACTGTAGGCAGAAGTCCCAAGAGAGTAACTCACTGGTTTACGATAGCTGGAGGGCTCAGCTTGACGTGGGACAGGCGTTTTACGAGACGTCGTTTCAGTGATTAGAAATCAGCTGTTTTTGCACAGCAATGCTATTTCGTTTTATTACGTTATTACTCACATTTTCAGTTTTGCCAAAGGTTTAACATCTATGACGTGGTTTAAACCTAATAAGCATGCTTCAGTTTCGTATATGTCAAAGCACAACTTTGTTAATCAATAAAAAGATGAAAAAATAAACTTAACTTTTTCGCAAGATGAATGTTCTTTCAAATGCTCGTTGTCAGGTTGGCCGCCGCATGACGGGTTACTTAGGTCAACTAGTAGGTATTACTAACACAGGTCAGACCTTTTATTCATCATAACCTTGAGTTTTTTTGACAATCAATTTAGGAATACTCAAGCCATGTATAAATTAGGCTAAAGCTAAACGGTATTGTTGTTTTTCAATTTAAAGTGTCTGTAACACAACTGTAAATCGTACTAGAAAAAATGTGTTTAGAAAATATCGTAACTAGAAAAAAATGTGTTTAAAACCCGTCCTTGGACGACAATATCTGGGTCAACGCAAGAGATTAAAGTGAAAGTATTTGTTTTGTTCTTTTTTAATGTTTTTGTAATTTTATGACAATAATAGTGCAAAAAGNTTGTAATTTTATGACAATAATAGCAAAAACAATACAAAATTTTTTGTTATTGTTGAGTTAATGCTTTCTAAAAAATTGTTCTTAAGAATCTAAAAATCGACGCAACATTTGTTTACCGTAAATCTGCACAAACACGCATGTGGGGGCCCATTAGTTTTTGTTTACAAAACAATCATGTGTGCAGATGAAATGATGTGTATAGTAAGTGGTAAATATCGTATGGAATATATAAAATAGAAGTATACCAGAAAGCCACCCTTCTTATTTATACCTGGTTTTATCAGATGCTTAAAATCAGAAAGCGTTATGTTTCATCACATACTTTTATTATTTTGTATGAATAAATGCCTTTCTTACGTTGATTGTGATGCGTTGGAATTGCAAGCAGATGAGACTCTTTAATATTTTCCACAATTTTACTTTCTTAGAGAAGCACTATTCAAAATAAGATCGCAACAAGCCGATAAGCTCTTGCAGGCAAGAATAACTTTTTTATGTAGGGCACAAAACATAACAAAAAAACAACGGAAAAAAGAGGGGGAAATCCAAACTTGGTGAATGACTTTAGGTTAAGAACCACTGTAGTAACAGGTATTACCTAAATAAAGTTATATAACCTTTTCTAGTACACCTATGTTTAGTCATCTGGCCATAAACATGATAGTTGTATTTAACAAATTTTTTACATCACTTTTAAAAAATTGTCACAGCACACTAGTGTGTCATGGTGCAGTGTTTGAAAATATCTTAACTAGCTTCAAAGGTTGACGATCTCTTAACTAGACAATATAATATTTAATTTTGTTTGTTTGTTGCATGTACAGAGAAATGATCTCCTAAAACCAGCCATTCTGTGCCAGAATTAACAAACTGGGGTGAAAAAATGCACACCTCAATCATGTAAGTTTCTCCATGTTTATTGTCAGTGGTTTAATTTTCGGCTATTAATTAGACGTGAGTGTAGAATGGTAATAATTTTTATGTCTATCTTAAAAACAGGTGAATATTCATTTGCATTGAATGGTCATTAAACATAGACAGTACAAGTTTTGCAATGGTGTACCTGATAGTTGACACAGTGACCAAAGAGTTATTCACTACCCCGCACATTCTTCCTTTCAATTTATTTTGTTTTGTATTTGAAATATTTCATGCGAATCAACTTACTTAGTTACTTACTGATGGCTATATTCAGTAAATGTAGTTTCATTACTGCATGACAAAACATCTGTTGAGTGTCAGAAAAGGCAACATATTGACGGTACAACTTCTGAAACTAAGCGAAAATAGTTAGCCCGTAGTTGATGGTCCGACTTAGCCTTGTCCCTTTTCTTTGTTGTATAAAGGAAGGAATTAAATTGTTGTGAAATTAAAAAGTGAGAAATTTAACAAAAAATGAAAACAAAATAATTCATGTTTTTGTAATTCAACAGTGGCAACACCTCATTTAATGAGAGTGTGATGTGACTGATGTCTTTTTTACTTTAACAAGGATGTAATTGATAATGTGGAAAATGAACGTATAAAAGCAAACTCAGGAATCCTGCTTGACCGAATCATGCAAAACTGCCACCTCACAATCGCTTACAAGGTAACAAGATATTGTTGAATGTTTTTTTAACATTTTGTTGCCAACAATTTAAGACATGGGATATTGTGGGCCATGCTTCTTTTTGAGCACCTTGTTGTGCAACAAATCACTGCAGATTGTGCCCAGCAATCAGTCAGTATGTTGTGAGCTGGATCAATTTTTGACCAATCGCATTGCTTTATGACCTTTGGCGTAAAACTAAATTTGCACATATAGTAATCTTTGTATTAGATATTGTGCAGAAAACATAAACTTGTCATCCTGGATTAACCATGTTTAGATAAAATTGTTTGTAAACCTATTTTTGGTAACTACAACCTTGGAATGGATCTAAATACTTTTCTCTGGGAAGGACATTGTGATTTCAATCAGTTCTTACATTAGTTTAAATTATTATGGCATGGCCTGGAACAAGAAATTTTAGTTTAAAAGTAGGCTCTAATTGCAACTACAGCTATTAAGTGTATTTTTGTAATTAATCGCCTAAAAGGAGATTCAATTCTGCATTAGCCTTACTTCAACAGCTCATGTACATTCACTTTTCATACATGGAATAAAAATCAAACTATATTCCCGTACAAAAAATGTATTGAAACAAATACTATATTTAAAGACAGATAAGTGCATCTTTTGCAAGCGATGATTATCATCTGCAACTGCTCAGTATGGTAGTCTTTTTTGTCCACAAGCCATTGGGGCATTTCAACGAAATTAATATTCGTATCCATAGAAATGCATCTACATTATACGTAGGTGCTTGTGTGGTCAATAAATATTAAAAAAAGATTATGATGCACTTTATGTGAAAATTCATGCATCAAATATTCTGGGTGCATTACAAGACAACTCAACCTTATATCTGAATCATGCTATTGCCATAGTAACAAAGAAATTGTAGTGGACTATAAGCTACCAACTTTGTGGTCTGTGGATAAGGTTTTAAAAAAATAAAAATAAAGCCTGGGTGCCCAATATTTTGCATCTAGTTAGTCATGATTAACAAAATAATCTAACACAAATGCTACAGACCCTGTTAAAAGCATTGATATTTTTCACTTCAAAGCTTTTATTTTCAAACTTTATCTTAACTGTAGACTGACGGAGACAACGTATGTCTGCTTGCAGTATACCCACCCTACCACACATCACTGACCAAAACTACAATGACACCATTAAAACTGATGGGGCGTCATTATCTACATCCTAGAGGTATTTCTTGGTTTTCTTGTAAAGGTATTAAAAGTTTGGTTTGCCAGTCAACGTCCATTTTGTGCATGTACATATCGGTAGATCTGAAATACACACCTTTGTACCCGTCCGCTAGATGACGCACATGTACTTGGTTTTCTGATATTTGATGCTTGTGCTTTGGGGTCAGTTTCAGCTAATAAACCTCATATTATTGTCTTTGTGATGCATGCACAAATTGTACATATCGGTACATGCAGCTTTTCGTTCTTTTTAACATCTATTTAATCACAGATAAATGATTTGAAAATCTGTGACTTAACGTCATCGGCGGCAAAACGTTCCAAATACACAGTGATCAATCAAATCGTCTTTAATTGTCTTTGTTGCGAGTTAAATAAATGAGACTTTTCACGGCAATACAATTCCGACAATGACAACATGTGTTTGAAACGTAAAAACTGTTTTTATGTGCGAAAAAATGCGCTATTTGTAACAGATTGCGTTTTTTAAACGAATCACACCATTTTTTCACTCAGCAAATTCCGTATTTCAAGAAATTGCGAGAAGTGATCAGGTGCATTGTGGGCCACCCGTATCTGCAGCGTACTGAAAACCGTGGCGTCTCATTAGTAAAAATGTTTTTAGTATTTTTTTTGTAAAACCAGAATCATCCGCTGTGTGGCGCACATGAGTAGGAAATTCTTGCATTTGATGCTCAGTTATCGCAAATAAAATCAAGATTAAATAAAACGGATTTTTTATTATTATTTAAAATGCCTATTAAGATATTTATTAAATGTGCAATTACCAACGGAATTTCACAAGTTTTGCTTCATGCCGTTGCATGACGTCAAACATATTACATCATTTGATTGCGACGTCACACGCCTTTAACGACGTCAAATCGTAATAAAATCGTGCTCGGACAGAAATAACCAAACAAGGTATTAGGCTTGTGATAAATACTTTAAAAGTCGACCACATCAATATATTTGCGTGTTTGAAGCACCACAGATTTTTAACGAGCTTCTTTTCCGATACTGGGGCACATTTTGGCACAATACACATTTTGTTTAGATATGTTTGGGTGGATATGGATCGTATAAGGGGAAACACCCTGCAAGTGATGGCAGACGCAGTTGAAGAATCAGCTGTTGCGCTCATTTGCATGTCACAAAAATAAACAGACAGTCCAAACTGCAGGTATTGGTACATCTGAAATATTTACCTGTATCCATCCGCTAGATGGTGCATGTGTGCTTGGTTCTCTTACATATGATGCCTTTGGTTGTGTTTGCGTTTGTCGGTTAACGTCCATATAACGCGTGTACAAATTATTACATACAGCTGTTGGTTTTGTTTGAACTCTTTTATTACAGAGAAACGAATTTAAAATCTGACTTAACGTGAATACGACATTTACTGAAAGAAGAAATGTAAAACTTTCATCAACGAAGCTGAGAGAGTTTGAAAGGTGGCCACAATTCATGTAAGTTGATTTACTTTTTTCTGTTCAGGTCTCGACACCAGATAAGAAAACATTGAAACGACTTCATAGCACCATCTAGCGGAATAATGTCAAAAATAAAAATTCTGCTAATGCGCAAGGCTGATGCTACTTGCAGTGTGATTAATATTGTGCAGGTGTTGGCAAGCAATGGTATGGTTTTAATTATGTGAAGGAGTTGGGGTCAGATTTAATAATACTGTATGGATATTTTCATTCCAAGTGATCTTGTTTCAGACGCACCATGTAAACTGAAACCTGCGTCATCGGCGAAAAAGCACTCTTAAATACTCAGTGATAAACCAAATTGTCTCTAATAGTCTTTGTTGTGAGTTAGATAAACAATGCTTTGCGCTGTAATACAATTCAGATAATGACAACATGTGTTGGAGACGTATAAATTGTTTTTATACACGAAAAATTCACTATTCGTGACAGTTTGCGGTTTTTAAACTAATCATAAAAAAAGCAAATTCCGTATTTCAAGAAATTGCGAAAAGTGATTTTACACGTCAGGTGCATTGTGGGCCACCCGTATTTACAGCGTACTGAAAACCGTGGCGTCTCATTAGTAAAAATGTTTTTAGTATTGTTTTGTAAAACCAGAATCAGCCGGTGGGTGGCGCACAGGAGCCTTGTATTTTGATGCTCAGTTATCACAGGAAAAATCAAGATTAAACAAAAAGGATTTTTTTATTAAAATACCTTTTAGGATATTTATTCAGTGTGCAATTAGCAACCGAATATTATGTCATTTGATTGCGACGTCACACGCCTTCAACGACGTCAAATCGTAATAAATATCGTGTTCGGACAGAAATAACCAGACAAGGTATTAGGTTCGTGATAAAAAAACCACGCTGCAAGTAGAAAATTTCCTTAAAACTCGACCACATTAAAATATTTGCGTGGTTGATGCACCACAGATTTTAAACTAGCTTCTTTTTCGATTTTGGGCACATTTTGACACAATACAGATTTTGTTTAGATTGAACCCACCTTGAATCTCACGGTTACAATGTTTGGATGGATATGGATCGAATGGGGGGAAGTACCCTGCCAGCTAAGGCAGACGCAGTTGAAGAATCAGCTGTTGTGCTCATTTGCATCTCTCAGAAGTACAAGGGCAGTCCAAACTGCAGGTAGATATCAGAACATCTGAATAGCGCATTTGCACTCATCCGCTAGATGGCGCACATGTGCTTGGTTTTCTTACGTATGATGTGGTTATGAACAAAGGCATGGGTTCTGTTTTAGCATTATAGTTAAAATCATATTTAGCCCCAACTAACCTGACTTTAATGTCTCTGTATTTCTCAGTTAACGTCCATATAGCGCATACACAAATCAGTAAGTGCAGCTTTCGATTTGTTTGAATTTTATTTAATTACAAAGAAATAATTTAAATATCTGTGACTTACGTAAATAAAACAAATAAGAATCGGAATTAGCAACAGGTTTTGTTGGCTCTTTACAAAGCTTTTTTAAGAACAAACTATACTTTCCAAACACTTGGTGTACTGTGACGTCATAATGATCTTAGCACTGGTGGTAAGACATATTTTAACCCACGGACATGTTTTGTTGCACAGGTTGGCGTATCTCAGTTCAGTTGAAGTTTACGACCCTACTGAGGATTCTTGGACACATTTGTTCGACTTGGAAAATCCTGTCTGGGGGCACACAGTTGTAGCTTTGTAAACCACAATGGATGACAATGGACATCAACAAACATCAATGAAATATTGACAGAAACATTGAAGCAGATTTGATAATAAACATAAATGTTCTGATTTTTTATAGCAAAGGCCTACTGAAAAAACTAAACTGAAGCTTTCAACTTTGCTATACTCGAGCTTTGATTGTTTTGTACCTCAGTTCATTCTAACCACTTCATAATGTAAGCCCAGTCGTGTTTTACTCACAATGTGCCAAACTCACTTCGTTGTATGCCCAAGTCACATAACGCCGTGTGTAATGACAGTGTAGACCAGTGGCTCTCACTCTTTGTCACTGTGACCCCTGCTTATAACAAACGCGTAAGAAACACTTAGAATGTGTAAAGTCTCATGTCACCATTAACCTTCATACTGTTTCGTTCCTTGTTCAACTAAAAAAAACGAAAATGAGTTATGAATGTATTGATTTATCTTCTCACATTTCTAGAAATAATGTACATTGTAGCTGCAGCTGCAGCGAGTTTAGTTGTGCCTTTCGTTATTTTACGTTTTAAACATTTCAACATTGTGTAGCTATTTTCGACTTGTTGATTGTTTTTGTGTTGCTATAGTTTCTTCCGCAATGAAAAATAAACCTTCTTTGCTTTACTAATGTCAAAGCGAAAAGAAAAGTTCCGTTTGTTCAACCTTCAGTTGCTTGACCCTAAATACAAAATTGGAAGTGATAAAAAATAAACGGAAAATTGTACTGTTTATTTTTGTTTTGTGCCCCAAAATACATTTTTACCACTCCATAATGCTTGCACCCAAGTACTAAGCTAAGCCGACGGTGAAAGAAAAAATCTGTAATTTGCCAGAAGGCGAATAATTTAATGTTGGTTTGACGCCTTAGTTACGCATAGTGGTAATGTTTTAGAAATATGTTCATATCAGCTAATATCGTTGTGCGTTTGGTCGTTTCGCCACATGACGAGACAAAAGCAGCAAGATAGGACGCCACAACCTTAATTTTGCTTTAAGACTGAAATACACTGTAAGCAAGACATTTTTTTCAGAACAGATTGACAGCACAACTTTATTTTACCATAATTCGATATATTTGAGCACATTTGGGTTGGACTGAAACAAAAGTGAAAATATTTCGAAACCATAGCGAAAAAACGATCTCTATGTTTTACGATCGTCATGCAACATTGGTCACACGTTTTCGATGTGTTATTGTTTTGATTTACCTTGCAAAAAATGTTACAAGTTTCTGAGTAAAAAATTAAACAGCAGTGGTGTACCTGACTGCGTTAAACGTGTAAGTTGTATCTTAACAGGTTGCTAAGCTTAACAACAACAGATCAACTACAACTTACTTACTGCAATTTGTTGCTCAACATTATCAGATGATGGTGTAACGGATGAAATGAATTTTCTCATTTTGGTAAGTTTCATGTTTCTTAACTTAGTTATATTACTGCATTATAATATACTTTAAGAAAGCTTAAATACCTTGAGTACATAGCGCTCTTGAAAATAATACAAGTTTTAACCATGACATGTTGTTGTCAACCAGGGCAGCATCGTCATTTAATGAGAGTGTAATGTGATTGGTGCCTTCAACAAGTAATTGCTGATGTGAAGAATGAAAATATGCAGCGACCTAAGAATCCTACTTGACCAAATAATGCAAAACTGCCACCTCACAAATACTAACAAGGTATTGTTGAATGTTTTAACTTGTTTTAAACATTTAAAACATGCGATAATATGGGCCATAAAACTACTTTGTCCGCACACAGTTAAAATAGTTAATCACGTTGTTGTGTTATGTGCAACAAACCACTGCACATTGTGCTCGGACGAGCATGCTCAGTGTGTTGTGACATCAGAAACATTCCCATTTACACTATAGTTCTTTACTTTTTCAAGGTCCTATATATAGCCACCAGGGACCAGGGTGAAGCCAGTGAGCAATTGCGCAAAGCAATTGATACGATACTGAAATTTGGAAAAAAAATGGTACGATACTGAAATTTGGACACAATATTCTATGCATTTAAAACTTTTCAGCGCACAAACGTGAGAAAAAAAATATTTTTTAGTTATTATTACGCATATTTTGAAATTAATATTCAACGATATGAACTTCATAACGCCAGGGGTGCTCCATATAATGTCTCGCACAGTTTTCTTCTAAACACAAGCTTCAAAATAATCCCAAACACAATGTTCTAGCAAATCGGAATCGTGCCGAAATATTAATAACAATATGTTTAATAAACTAATATGCATATTTAACTCAAAATGTCCCTTATGCACAACATGTGAGTCAAGTCAATGCAAAGTGAAACACTCAATTGCAAATAATTAAAAATGTGTATTTGTTCACTTTCACACATGTTGCATATGGTTGGTTCAAAACATGTTTTCTTTTAAAAATCTTTTCTTTAAGGTTGACATGATTTTTTTATTAAGCCAGGGGTGCAAAAATACAGTCGCACAGTCGTGCCGCGCGACTAATAAACTTGCGTGCGCGACTGCAGTTTGTAGTCACAGTTAAAGAAAATATAGAGAGTAGGCAACTATCTACCAATTTTATTTTTGCGAAAAACACGCTCGAGTCAAGCCGTGACCAAATTACGTTAGTCGCATATTTTATGAGGCACCATCGCGATGGTATCTGTGTAAAAGGTGCAATCATCAATTGTCATAACGTGACTGTAATCGGTTGAAGTAGTGATTTCCGCACAAGTTTTTACAACCTAAAAAGAACACTCTCATAATAAGCATTCTTACACATTGAGCGCGAATGTGATGCAAATCATCGTGGAAATGTTGCAATCGCACAAAAGATTTGCAATGCTCTCAACTGGTCACTCACATAGCACAAACTTTTTTAACAGATTGTAGCTGTTACATTTGAAGCGACGCAAAATTTTGGCAAAAAAAGTTTGCCACAAAAATAAGCTGAGGTCATAATTTCAAATCTGCGTATGATGTGTCTGCTATTTGTGCAACTAATTTTGCAAACAGTCACTTCACACAGACTTTTGACTCAGTTGACATTGTAATGCAATCATCAGGTTTGGACGTTTGCTGTTTGTATCTGAGAACGCGTAAGACGAGCAGTAAGACTGATTTGTCGAATCAGAAATTTTAACGATGATTCGTCAGACGTTGAGTTAAAAACTGGATATCTGGCATCCCCAATTCTAAAACCTGTGCCAATAGGCAATGCCGTGATGTTGTTGAAGCACAGTGCTTCACAACCTGCCGCTGTATGCGTACTCGGAGACGAATTGGTATAAATAGATTTTTGGGGGCTACTAGGAAGATCTCGATAGTAATACGTGACAGACTTTTTGTACGCTATTGTGTGCAAACAATACCAAATGTCAGGCAACAAACAACTTAACAATTTAGATAGTAGCATCATTAACAATTGAACCAAATCATTAAGCTGTTCCGTCTATTTAGGCATAAACTTTAAGGTCCAAGCAAATGGGATATTGTGAAATATAAACAATTTGAGACATTGTGTGGCCGTTTGTAAAATAGGAACTTGCGCTACGGCTAGTTGTGGTGAAATGGTTGTGCATAAGGTGGAATAAGAAAAATGCACAAAAACACATGTGCTACTAAATTTCTTTGCATGCTACCAGATTCATAAAAAAATTTTCCACCCCTGAAAAGCTTGACTTAGTTTATTTGCCTGCCAAGCACTGAGCATTATAAAATATGTTGCTTGGCACCGAGTTCCCAGGTTCTAGCTAGGTTTGGCCAATCTCTAAAATAAAGAAAACTTTTATGTTAATGTTGTACAGAAAACAAAAACTTGTAATACTTTCCATTAAAATATGTTTACCCACTTGCAGGGAAAAATCGAATCATTTAAAGAAATGGTTGGTTGTTTGTGTGGACTGCAGTGATGCTAGTATTTTTCTGCATATTCTTCTACAATATCTGTGACTAATCAAAGCAGCTTATCTGAAACTAAGAAAGGTTTGTAACTTGTACATAGTCAATTTTGTTGAATCATGCTATTTATTCAGGGAAGAATTAGGATCTTGAAATACATTTTTAGTCATAAAAACCTGTCCCATACAGGGTAAATTGTTGGAAATAATATTTTCTGGTTACTACAATCTTGGAGAGGGTGTAAATATATTGCTCTTGGAAGAACATTTTGATTTCGAACAGTTCTTAGATTTCTACATTAGTTATTATGGCGTAACCTGAAACAAACAAAACCATTTTCCAGTACAAAAAATGTATTAAGACAAAACTCTGTTTACAGGCATTGGCGCACATCACTTTGCAAGCAATAATTACCATGTACAACCTGTCAATATTCAGTAACAACAAGAAGTATTACAAATAATCTGGAGTGTTGAAGTTGATTGGGTGGAACGTTGAGACAAGGGTCATTTTGGTAAGTCATTGAAACTACATTGACTTTTTTAATTACCAGAAAAATATTTGCACATGTTAGTGGGATATCGATACATACTTTTCCTAAAGGTGTTGCTTGATTTTGTTGGCATAAAAGTTTGATTTACCAGTCAACAGTTATTTTGTGCATGTACATATTGGTACATCTGAAATATACACATTTGCACCCATCTGCTAGATGGCGCACATGTACTTGGTTCTGTTACATGATGCTTGTGGTTGGCAAGCAAGGGCTTGGTGTCTGTTTTAGCACAATAGCCATTTCTATACATAGCCCTAACAAACCTTAAAATTATATGATTGGGTTTGTCAGTTAACAGTCATATGACACATGCACATATCAATACACACAAGCTTTTGGTTTAGTTTAAAACCTATTACAAAAATAACTCCCTGAATTATGTCTGAATCCATGTTACTGCCATAGCAACAATTATAATTGTAGTGGTTTAAACTATGCTATGTAGATACGGTTAAAATGAATAATAAATCTGAATAAAACCTGGCTGCCTAAAGTACCACCATTGATATTTTGCATCTAGTCAGTCATAATTAACAATATAAACTTACATAAATGCTACAGATCCTGTGGAAGGCATTGATTTTTTTCATTCTTTCATGTTTAAACTTTAGAGCAGTGGTTCTCAACATTGGTTTTCGGGGTCCCCCCCCCCCCCCCCCCCCCCCCCCCCCCCCCCCCCCCCCCCCCCCCCCCCCCCCCCCCCCCCCCCCCCCCCCCCCCCCCCCCCCCCCCCCTAATTATTTTGCCGCTCCCATCAGACCTCAGAAAACCACGAAACATTGCTTTTTTAGCTTTCAATTCATCTTCTTTAATGATTTTCTCAAGATTTCATTTTTTGCAGCTCCCTACACACTTAAAAAATACCATGTGGCCCCAAATAAAAAAGTTTGAGAACCCAACTTTAGATTGACGGAGACAACAGTCTGTCTGCTTGCAGTATGCCCACCCTACCACATATGACCAAAACAATGATGACCTCATTAAAACTGATGACGCAATCATTATCTACATCTTAGGTATTGCTTTATTTTGTTGTAAAGGCATTAAAAGTTTGGTTTGCCACGTCCATTTTGTGCATGTACATATCGGTAAATCTGTAAACACCTTTGTACTCGTCCGCTAGATGGCGCACATGAACGTGTTTTTTTACATTTGTTACTTGTGGTTAGGAACAAGGGCTTGGTTTCAGTTTTAACATTCTAGATAATTTCATATGTAGCCCAAACAAACCTAACAATATTGTCTTTGCGTTTGTCAGTTTACGTCCATTTAACGCTTGTACATATATCGGTACAAGCAGCTTTCGGTTTTTATTTATATTTGATTACAGAGAAATGTATTAAAATCTGTGACCTTTCGTGCTTAGGACAGTTACAAAAGGAAGAAATGTGAAACTTTAATAACGAAGCTGAGAGAGTTTGAAAGGTGGCCACAATTCATGTAAGTTGATTTACTTTTTGCTGTTCAGTTGCCGCGTAAAAATAAGATTGAAATGACTTAATAGCACCATCTAGCGACCGAATGTAACAAATATATTCCGCTATTTAGCAAGCCTGACGCTACTTGCAGTGTGATTAATATTTTGCAGGTGTTGGCAAGCAATATTATAGTTTTTATTTTTTGGTTTACTTTTTGCTGTTCAGTTGCCGCGACCTGATAAGAAAAACATTGAAATGACTTAATAGCACCATCTAGCGACCGAATGTAACAAATATATTCCGCTATTTAGCAAGCCTGACGCTACTTGCAGTGTGATTAATATTTTGCAGGTGTTGGCAAGCAATATTATAGTTTTGATTTTTTTTAGATTTGGTTGCAATCTGATTTAATATTCATACGTCAGATGCATTGTGGGTACTCAAGGATCAGTCCCTCTGTTTCCGTAACTACAGCGTACTAAAAATTGTTGCTACGCTTTGGTAGTAATGTTTTTTCATTTATATTTTTGCAAACACTTTAAACCACTGGATGGCATATTCTCGCATTTGATGTTTAGTTTTTCAAGGGAAGAGACGCACAACGTTTTATGTTTTATCGCGTTTTATTAACAACGGCCCAGGTTTTTTAGTCAAAAATTGCTTGGATAAAGAACGTAGCTTCGGTCGTATTATCCCACCTGCCTTTCAGACTTGTGTCCAACTTTACGACTTGCTGATCCTCCTAATTGTATATGACCTCGCCATTTATACTGTTACGCATAAATAAAAATCTACACGCTTATGTCAAAAACATTAATAAATAACGAAATTATTTCCGTCAATGCACGACCAAAATGCTGTACATACATTCTAGCATACACATACGCGGCGGGAAAAATGTAATGGTGCTCCTGAAGGTTGTGCAATCCTGATCTTGGAAAAATCTATTTGAGAATATACTAAAGGCATTTTACCAGTTTCGCATCATAATATTTCATGACGTAAAATATGTTACGTCATTTGGTTGTGATATCACACGCCTTGAACCACGTCAAATCGTATCGTTTTAAGTGTTCGGATAAAACTTTGAAAGGTGGCCACAATTCATGTAAGTTGGTTTACTTTTTGCTGTTCAGTTGCCGCCACCTGATAAGAAAAACATTGAAATGACTTAATAGCACCATCTAGCGACAGAATGTAGAAGATATATTTCCGGTATTACGCAAGGCTGACGCTACTTGCAGTGTGAATAATATTGTGCAGGTGTTGGCAAGCATTATTTTAGTTTTAATTATGTCAAGGGGTCGGGGTCAGATTTAATAATATTGTATGGATATTTTCATTCCATTAATCTTGTTTCAGACGCACCATGTAAACTAAAACCAGCGTCATCGGCGACGAAACGTTCCAAAACACAGTGATAAACCAAATTGTCTTGAATGGGCTTGGTAAGTAAAATAAATGCACAACTTTTTTCTGTGTGAAATATGGACGCCAGCCGTGTTTCTAAGACGTTACTGCCCCCCCCCCCCCCCCCCCCCCCTGTATATTTTATTAAATATGCAACCTGGTGAACAAAACGCCTGTTCAGTTTTTTTCTTACTTATGACAGCAAGACTACTGGTATTAAGCCTCAACGTTTAAAGAAACAATAATAAGTCCAATTTGGCAACGTTTGCCCGCATATCTGTAGACCTAAATACAGGCTTCTGGAACTTTTAAATTGTTTCAGGTACAACGCACAACATGATCGATATCATAGAAAAATGGTGGCCACTAATTAACATAATATTGAAACTTCGTTTTTTAAGAAACAACCCGGGCATGAAATCGAAGTTTAAGAAAACTACTCATTTCGGAAACTAAATCCAGTGTT
>QLIY01002293.1:0-20592 GCA_003260075.1 Phallusia mammillata | reverse complement strand
TTTCATGCTGAGGATTTTTTAATTGACCTTGACACAAGGTTATATTTGAAATTGCAACACTTGGCAAGTGCAACTTCCAACGACCTTGACAATAAATTTACCACATTTATAAATACATTCACATCAACCCTACAAGACCATGCTCCACTACGTCATCTTTCTAGAAAAGAAATAAAATTAAAACAAAAACCTTGGATAACAAAAGCCATTTTAAAATCAATTAAAACAAAAAATAAACTATTCCGAAAATGTTACAGACACAAAAATCACAACAATCTGATCAAATACAAAATTTACAACAACAAACTAACACATATCAAGCAGTTAGCAAAGCAACAATATTTCCACAACAAACTTCAAAACAACAGTACCTCACAACAAACCTGGAAGACAGTAAAAGAAATTATCAACAATGGAACTCAACAAACTACCATAAATTACATTGAGAAAGACGGAAAGCAGTACACGGATAGCAATCAGATAAAAAAATTAGCAGAGCAAATACAATCCACAGAAACACAGTATCAATCATATCTAAGGAATAGCAACCGCAAATCTTTTTTCTTATCACCCATTACAGAGCTTGATGTACAACAGCAAATTAAATCCTTAAATCACAAAAAATCACAAGGCCCTCACCAGATACCCATTTGGGTCATCAAAATAGCAATAGAAGTAATCACCCCATACTTATCAGACCTTTACAATGAATGCCTGACAATATTCCACATTCCTACTTGTTTAAAAATAAGTCATATTACACCCATACCCATAGGCGTCGATTTAGGGGTGACCGGGGTGACATGTCTCCCCTCCAGAAAAAAACAGGGGTGACAACATATGTATTGTCTCCCCTGTTTTTGTTTGAAATAAAGTATTGCCAGAAAGACCACATACACGTCTATACCGTAAAGTAGTTGAAACCGGCTGTTTGTAAGATTGAAGGTCACAATCAATGACAAACGCAAGTGTCTCGTGGTTTGTTACGCAACGTAACAATGGTTGCAGTAACAATCGGCATTGTTATGTGATTGTTTTATTCCCAGTACTGGCTGGTTGTTCAAGTATCTTATATTTGCTTTATGTTAACTGCAGGAATGACTAGTCAAACAAATATTATAGGCATTTTTGCAGCCAAAACGCAAGCAACCCTCGAATAAGACGTTGCCAGTTTAATGTTGAGTTGTTTAAAAATCGTCACATACAATGTAAATGAACATCTTGAACAATGTTTACTTAATTCCTGTGGCAACTTCACTATCTGTCTGTGCGGAAGTTTGCTATATCTGCAAACTTTGTTTCGTTTGTTTAACCCAGGGGTCACCAAACTACGGCCCACATTTTTTTGGATTCATAGGATTACAACGCCCAAAATAGACCACAACCAATTTGTTACGTCACAGACGAGACTACAAGTGTTAATTGTGCGCGAACAATTGCATTCTTTTGTTACTTGTGACGTAATATACGAGCATTGCTCGTTAGTTGATGCTAACTATACAATTTAACAGTCGGATCACCAGATTTTAAATGGGATTGTAGAAAGACCAAATTTTGGCCCACCTATGAAAATCGCATCGCGGGCTAAGTATGGAAAGACGGCGCTAGAACATGTTATAACTATGCGGCTCGCGCGAATCGTTATTAAAGTTATCCGGCCCGCAGTGTAAAACGTTTAGTGACCCCTGGTTTAAGCGAATAAGGGTCATAACTTAGATCGTGCGCTCGCCAGGACAACGGAGCAGTTAACGCAACTGCATTGTGTTCCTAAGATTGTGGGTTTGAACGGCTGGTGGATGTTTCCAAAACATGGAAAGGTCTCCCCTAAAATTTTGCAAATAATTAAAAAATCGACGCCTATGCCCATACCTAAGGTAAAAACTCCAATATCATGTTCGGATTACAGACCAATTTCCATGACCCCAATATTTTGCAAAATCCTCGAGAAAATTATCACAATGCAACTACATAAATTCCTCAAAAAACACAATATCATCTCTGAATACCAATTCGGATTCCGGCAAAACCACTCCACTGACATCCTCACAGCAGACCTACATGAAAACATTTTACAAAGTTTAGACAGGCACAACCATCAGTGTACTATATTTATGGACCTATCAAAAGCATTTGACACTATAAATCACTAAATTTTAGATCATAAATTACACCACTATGGCATCAGAGGCGGACCACTGGACTTAATAAATAGCTTCATTTCAAATAGAAACCAATATACAAAAATTCACAACACCCTTTCAACAGCAGTCACACCAACACATGGCTTACCACAAGGAAGCATTTTGTCACCACTTTTATTCCAAATATACGTAAATGACTTTTCCCAGTCCTGCAACCTGCACAGTCGAATGTTTGCAGATGATACAATTTTATTCGAATCAGACCAAAAAATTTCAGATCTGCAAATAAAAATTCAAACTGGCATTGAAAAGGCTAATTTATGGATGCGTTGCAACAAATTATCACTCAATTATGCAAAAACAAACTACATGATATTTCACTACACCCGGCCACCAGACACCCAAGTTTTTTCAGTCAAAATCGGTAACTATTCCATCTCACAAACCACAGCAACAAAATACTTGGGATTAATAATTGATAGTCAACTTTCCTGGAAAAAACATATTTCACAAATATCATCAAAAATTTCAAAATCAATACGAATTTTGGCCAAACTAAAACAATATGTTAATCAGCCTACCTTTTTAATCCTGTATTATGCACTTATCCACTCACATCTTCAGTATTGCATAATTAATTGGGGACGTACATATCCAACAAATTTGAACCATATCAAAGTCCTTCAAAATAAAGCTGTTTGAAATAGTTGCATTACAACTCATTTAAAACCAATTTACCAAAAACTTGGCATTCTTCAAATAGATGAACAGGTTAAATTCGAAGTTGCCAAATTTATGTTCAAGTTTGAAAAACACCTCCTGCCATCAATATTCTGCTCCTATTTTGATCTCACTTCTAACATTCATTCTCATAATACCAGACAAAGTCAATTAAAAAACTTTTTCCATCCCCGCGTTCAAACAAACTCCGGTAAAAAAGTCTCAAGTTCTTTGCAGTTACACTGTGGTCCGCGATTCCCAATAACAATATAAAATTATTATAATTTTCAAAATTTTAATTAGCAATAAAAACTCAACTACTGAACCACATGTTATGATGATAAACTTGCGCATACCAACATGTGCTCGCAACAAATTTATCCTATGCGACAGAGCATTTGCATACAATAAAGCTTGCTTAAATGTCCAACTTTTACTGAAATGCTTTTCATGCTTCGTTTTTTCTACCGTCATGTACATACACTTTTCATATCATTGTTTTCTTAAATCAAATTTACTTTCAGCATACTCTCTACTTTTTTCCTGAATCACATATACACACCATTTTCGTTTTTTTATTTGCATTCGCATACTGCAACCATTTTTTCATCACATGCACTTTTTGTTACAGTTTGTAGATTTTGTTTAACGTACTTAAACATTGTGCTTCTTTATTGTTCATTACATACAATTTCGGGTCACGCAATTGTTTGTTTTTCTTTATATTCCTTGTGAATCTGTGTGTACAAACGTGTGCGAGCGTGTGTATGTGTAAATTTTTGTGTAAGAAGGGGTAGCTGACGCGGTGACCACAGAGTCTTTCGCTACCCCGCACATTCCTCTTTTTCAATTTTTTCGTATTTTTCTTTTGTTCGGATATTTCGTGCGAAATAAACTTACTTACTAACTTACTTACTTACATTTGCGGTTGTTTTGTATGGCACTTTTACCTTGATGTTTCTGCATATCCATGGCGGAGGTTGTTTTGTCTGCAAGCACTGTGATTATGTATGAAGGATTAAGCAACAGTTAAGTCAAACTTGAATGGACAATTAACAAAGCTGTATCAAATACAATTTTTGGTTACAAAATGATATCAAGGTAATGTGAATTATTATATTATATTGCTCATATAAGATCGTAATACTTGACTTTCTGAAATCGATTTTACTCTGTAGAGAAAATGGTGTTTTCATTTCTAAAGCAGAAATCAATGCAGTTACCAACAAAATACTGAAAATTATTTCAGAAACTGACTATTGTAAGCAAATAATTCATTACAATAACGTGTTACTTCGTCTTTTTTTACGATTTTAATCACGTCTTAATTGAGGTCCGGATTGTTATTATGATGATGACATACTTTCAGTACCAGTTCAATTTTCCATCGGAAACAGTTCAGTGGTAAACTCGATGCTGTTAAACCTCTACCGACCGGTTTTGTTCAGTTTCGTGCTTATGGAAGAACTGGGAGCGTCTACGCAATGTGTCCTGCTGTTCAGTGAGTAAGAACACTTTTTACAGATTAGCAGTAAGGTGCACTCGTGCATATCGTACCACCGTGTGTCTAACCAGATGAGTTTTTTGGTGTTCACTCGTGCACAGTACATCCGTGCATTGCAACATTCGTTTATTGTGGCGCCAACATTCGTTTAACACCAAAAAACTCATCTGGTTAGACACACGGTGGTACGATATGCACGAGTGCACCTTACTGCTAATCTGTAAAAAGTGTTCTTACTCACTGAACAGCAGGACACATTGCGTAGACGCTCCCAGTTCTTCCATAAGCACGAAACTGAACAAAACCGGTCGGTAGAGGTTTAACAGCATCGAGTTTACCACTGAACTGTTTCCGATGGAAAATTGAACTGGTACTGAAAGTATGTCATCATCATAATAACAATCCGGACCTCAATTAAGACGTGATTAAAATCGTAAAAAAAGACGAAGTAACACGTTATTGTAATGAATTATTTGCTTACAATAGTCAGTTTCTGAAATAATTTTCAGTATTTTGTTGGTAACTGCATTGATTTCTGCTTTAGAAATGAAAACACCATTTTCTCTACAGAGTAAAATCGATTTCAGAAAGTCAAGTATTACGATCTTATATGAGCAATATAATATAATAATTCACATTACCTTGATATCATTTTGTAACCAAAAATTGTATTTGATACAGCTTTGTTAATTGTCCATTCAAGTTTGACTTAACTGTTGCTTAATCCTTCATACATAATCACAGTGCTTGCAGACAAAACAACCTCCGCCATGGATATGCAGAAACATCAAGGTAAAAGTGCCATACAAAACAACCGCAAATGTAAGTAAGTAAGTTAGTAAGTAAGTTTATTTCGCACGAAATATCCGAACAAAAGAAAAATACGAAAAAATTGAAAAAGAGGAATGTGCGGGGTAGCGAAAGACTCTGTGGTCACCGCGTCAGCTACCCCTTCTTACACAAAAATTTACACATACACACGCTCGCACACGTTTGTACACACAGATTCACAAGGAATATAAAGAAAAACAAACAATTGCGTGACCCGAAATTGTATGTAATGAACAATAAAGAAGCACAATGTTTAAGTACGTTAAACAAAATCTACAAACTGTAACAAAAAGTGCATGTGATGAAAAAATGGTTGCAGTATGCGAATGCAAATAAAAAAACGAAAATGGTGTGTATATGTGATTCAGGAAAAAAGTAGAGAGTATGCTGAAAGTAAATTTGATTTAAGAAAACAATGATATGAAAAGTGTATGTACATGACGGTAGAAAAAACGAAGCATGAAAAGCATTTCAGTAAAAGTTGGACATTTAAGCAAGCTTTATTGTATGCAAATGCTCTGTCGCATAGGATAAATTTGTTGCGAGCACATGTTGGTATGCGCAAGTTTATCATCATAACATGTGGTTCAGTAGTTGAGTTTTTATTGCTAATTAAAATTTTGAAAATTATAATAATTTTATATTGTTATTGGGAATCGCGGACCACAGTGTAACTGCAAAGAACTTGAGACTTTTTTACCGGAGTTTGTTTGAACGCGGGGATGGAAAAAGTTTTTTAATTGACTTTGTCTGGTATTATGAGAATGAATGTTAGAAGTGAGATCAAAATAGGAGCAGAATATTGATGGCAGGAGGTGTTTTTCAAACTTGAACATAAATTTGGCAACTTCGAATTTAACCTGTTCATCTATTTGAAGAATGCCAAGTTTTTGGTAAATTGGTTTTAAATGAGTTGTAATGCAACTATTTCAAACAGCTTTATTTTGAAGGACTTTGATATGGTTCAAATTTGTTGGATATGTACGTCCCCAATTAATTATGCAATACTGAAGATGTGAGTGGATAAGTGCATAATACAGGATTAAAAAGGTAGGCTGATTAACATATTGTTTTAGTTTGGCCAAAATTCGTATTGATTTTGAAATTTTTGATGATATTTGTGAAATATGTTTTTTCCAGGAAAGTTGACTATCAATTATTAATCCCAAGTATTTTGTTGCTGTGGTTTGTGAGATGGAATAGTTACCGATTTTGACTGAAAAAACTTGGGTGTCTGGTGGCCGGGTGTAGTGAAATATCATGTAGTTTGTTTTTGCATAATTGAGTGATAATTTGTTGCAACGCATCCATAAATTAGCCTTTTCAATGCCAGTTTGAATTTTTATTTGCAGATCTGAAATTTTTTGGTCTGATTCGAATAAAATTGTATCATCTGCAAACATTCGACTGTGCAGGTTGCAGGACTGGGAAAAGTCATTTACGTATATTTGGAATAAAAGTGGTGACAAAATGCTTCCTTGTGGTAAGCCATGTGTTGGTGTGACTGCTGTTGAAAGGGTGTTGTGAATTTTTGTATATTGGTTTCTATTTGAAATGAAGCTATTTATTAAGTCCAGTGGTCCGCCTCTGATGCCATAGTGGTGTAATTTATGATCTAAAATTTAGTGATTTATAGTGTCAAATGCTTTTGATAGGTCCATAAATATAGTACACTGATGGTTGTGCCTGTCTAAACTTTGTAAAATGTTTTCATGTAGGTCTGCTGTGAGGATGTCAGTGGAGTGGTTTTGCCGGAATCCGAATTGGTATTCAGAGATGATATTGTGTTTTTTGAGGAATTTATGTAGTTGCATTGTGATAATTTTCTCGAGGATTTTGCAAAATATTGGGGTCATGGAAATTGGTCTGTAATCCGAACATGATATTGGAGTTTTTACCTTAGGTATGGGCATAGGCGTCGATTTTTTAATTATTTGCAAAATTTTAGGGGAGACCTTTCCATGTTTTGGAAACATCCACCAGCCGTTCAAACCCACAATCTTAGGAACACAATGCAGTTGCGTTAACTGCTCCGTTGTCCTGGCGAGCGCACGATCTAAGTTATGACCCTTATTCGCTTAAACCAGGGGTCACTAAACGTTTTACACTGCGGGCCGGATAACTTTAATAACGATTCGCGCGAGCCGCATAGTTATAACATGTTCTAGCGCCGTCTTTCCATACTTAGCCCGCGATGCGATTTTCATAGGTGGGCCAAAATTTGGTCTTTCTACAATCCCATTTAAAATCTGGTGATCCGACTGTTAAATTGTATAGTTAGCATCAACTAACGAGCAATGCTCGTATATTACGTCACAAGTAACAAAAGAATGCAATTGTTCGCGCACAATTAACACTTGTAGTCTCGTCTGTGACGTAACAAATTGGTTGTGGTCTATTTTGGGCGTTGTAATCCTATGAATCCAAAAAAATGTGGGCCGTAGTTTGGTGACCCCTGGGTTAAACAAACGAAACAAAGTTTGCAGATATAGCAAACTTCCGCACAGACAGATAGTGAAGTTGCCACAGGAATTAAGTAAACATTGTTCAAGATGTTCATTTACATTGTATGTGACGATTTTTAAACAACTCAACATTAAACTGGCAACGTCTTATTCGAGGGTTGCTTGCGTTTTGGCTGCAAAAATGCCTATAATATTTGTTTGACTAGTCATTCCTGCAGTTAACATAAAGCAAATATAAGATACTTGAACAACCAGCCAGTACTGGGAATAAAACAATCACATAACAATGCCGATTGTTACTGCAACCATTGTTACGTTGCGTAACAAACCACGAGACACTTGCGTTTGTCATTGATTGTGACCTTCAATCTTACAAACAGCCGGTTTCAACTACTTTACGGTATAGACGTGTATGTGGTCTTTCTGGCAATACTTTATTTCAAACAAAAACAGGGGAGACAATACATATGTTGTCACCCCTGTTTTTTTCTGGAGGGGAGACATGTCACCCCGGTCACCCCTAAATCGACGCCTATGGGTATGGGTGTAATATGACTTATTTTTAAACAAGTAGGAATGTGGAATATTGTCAGGCATTCATTGTAAAGGTCTGATAAGTATGGGGTGATTACTTCTATTGCTATTTTGATGACCCAAATGGGTATCTGGTGAGGGCCTTGTGATTTTTTGTGATTTAAGGATTTAATTTGCTGTTGTACATCAAGCTCTGTAATGGGTGATAAGAAAAAAGATTTGCGGTTGCTATTCCTTAGATATGATTGATACTGTGTTTCTGTGGATTGTATTTGCTCTGCTAATTTTTTTATCTGATTGCTATCCGTGTACTGCTTTCCGTCTTTCTCAATGTAATTTATGGTAGTTTGTTGAGTTCCATTGTTGATAATTTCTTTTACTGTCTTCCAGGTTTGTTGTGAGGTACTGTTGTTTTGAAGTTTGTTGTGGAAATATTGTTGCTTTGCTAACTGCTTGATATGTGTTAGTTTGTTGTTGTAAATTTTGTATTTGATCAGATTGTTGTGATTTTTGTGTCTGTAACATTTTCGGAATAGTTTATTTTTTGTTTTAATTGATTTTAAAATGGCTTTTGTTATCCAAGGTTTTTGTTTTAATTTTATTTCTTTTCTAGAAAGATGACGTAGTGGAGCATGGTCTTGTAGGGTTGATGTGAATGTATTTATAAATGTGGTAAATTTATTGTCAAGGTCGTTGGAAGTTGCACTTGCCAAGTGTTGCAATTTCAAATATAACCTTGTGTCAAGGTCAATTAAAAAATCCTCAGCATGAAAATTTTTGAGAGACCTAACAAGCAAGGGAGTTTGTTTTTTCTGGAGGTGTGTTGAGCAGCGGATATTTAGTATGATTGGTAAGTGGTCCGATATTTCAATTTTTAGAATTGCTGGGAGTATGTGGTGTGTTGAATTTGTATAAAAGTGGTCTAAAATGGAAGGTTGACTGTGAGTGCTGTATCTGGTTGGGTGTGTGATTGGAATATTGCATCCTGTGCTGTGTATGAGATTTACATAGTTTTTAATTTTCACTGAATTTGCAATACATTTAAGATTTATATTAAAGTCACCGACAACATAGTATGTCTGATGTTTTTGTTGCATCTGCTCTAACATTTGATAAAGCTTATCTCAAAATCTTTAAAGTCTGGACAAGGATGGCGATAAATAACACCTATAATGATAGTTTGTCCTAGGTGTTTTGCATCTATCCACAAATATTCGCATTGGTGCAGAGTATTGATAGTTAGGTCATTGCTTAAGTTATTTGACAAGTTTTTTGCACATATTTGCCAACACCTCCTGCCATTGTGGTTGAATCTCCATGATAAAATGAATATCCACTGATGTTGGTGTCAAAAGGTACCTGTTTGATATGTATTTTGGTTTCTGAAATTAGAATATCTGACGATGGGAATGCCATTTCAGTTAAGAGTTCTTCAAGCTTATGCTTATTTTTCACTAAGCTTCGTAAATTACAATGTAAAATTGTGAATTGTTTATGATCCTGCAGGGATCGGTTAAATGATTGGGTTGTTTGAATTTTACATGGAGATTTTGGGGTGTTTGAATTTTACAATTTGATTGGGGTGTTTGAATTTTACAATTTTACATTTTCCTTTTATTTTTGCACTGATTCTTCCATATGATGTTCCTGTCGTCTCAACTTGTGGAAATTGCTTTAGGTAGTGCATTAATTTGCAGCGAGTTGGGGTCAGATCTTCATTTATGTATATTTTTTTTAGTTGTCTTTTTTTATCATAAATTCTAGACGTTTTTTAAATTAAACAAATTTGGCAATTACAGATCTTGTGCTCTACTTGTACAATAAACAAAATGTCCATTTTTTGTGTATTTCTTGTAGTTCTTGTTGTACATCTTTAAGTGTCATTTTCAGATTTCATTTTTTTTTAATATCACCTTATTCAAATTCCATTATTCAAATTGAATCGTGAATTGTTTATGTTTCTGCATTTGCATATTGGTGTTTATAGAGTTGTTTGAATTCGTTGAAATAAATCAAATCTAAACCTTGCTCTTTTGCAAAACAGAATGCTAAAACAAATAACAGAAAAAACGTTCTCCGAAAGATTAGTTTTCGAAACGTTATGTAGAAATGTTTCCTGTGCAGTTTTGGTTTTAGGACAAAATACAAGCGCGGCTGCTAGGCCCAAGAATCGTTTGGAGTTCTGGATATGGCAATTTGGTTAACTACAAAAACGTTGCTGACAAAAAATATATGGGCAAAACATGTTACTAAGTTTGTTCTGTGTATTTTGTACTTTGGGAGGAACGGTCTAACAGTGCAAGTTGATTTGATGTTTTTTTCGTTAATTTTGTTGACGTAAAATTGCACACAGTCGATTTGGTTTAACGTGAAACGTTATTTTCAGCAAATTTTTTTTTCAGTTTCGCAAATCAAGTCTAGTTGGGACAAATGGAAACAGTTCTTTGCAAGAAAAATAACAAATAGTTGAATTCGCAAGCATGATTTAAACAGATTAAATTCCAGAATTGTTAGATATTGCATTGATTTTTTTTGGTTTTTCAAAGCCTTAAGTCTTCAAACATAATACAGCACGAGGCATTGCAAATTTTCCCCAAAGTATTACATCATAAAACCGTTCTACGGCAGCTCAATAATCCAATACTAAATCGTTACCTGTTAAACATTGTTTAAATGTACAATGAACAACCTTTATTAACAAAAATCAATTATTTTGATTGGATCATACTTTATTTACAGATTCAAGATCAGTGATAGACCGAAGCAATCAGTCACTTGTCACTTTTTGCCTGCAACACGATTCAAGAAATGGAAAATGACAGAAATTTCAAACACGCCTATTTGAATTTATTAATTTACAATCAAGCAAAGGGGCACATCACAGCAACAACATAAATTTTGGGGTGAATTCGTCGACAAAGGCAAGTTAGAAAGGAATTATAGGGAATTGATGAAAAAGCGATTTGGAATTACTTTATCAAGGAGATGTCATGTTTAAAACATGAAACTAGTAATTATATAATACAGCATAACCAGCAAACACACAAAAAGGGATGAAAAGTGTTAGTAAAATATTTACAAAATAAAATTTACACATCCAGCCATATATGTTACGCATTTGTTTTTGTCGCGATTTTGACAAAATTTATCGATAAAATATCATAATGGTTGAATCCAAANACACATCCAGCCTTATATGTTACGCATTTGTTTTTGTCGCGATTTTGACAAAATTTATCGATAAAATATCATAATGGTTGAATCCAAATCTCTCTGAGAATGAGCATAACCAACTGGAGTCGTTTCACTTAACGAGGTGTACGGCAATCCGTCCCAATCTGCGTTTGTTGCCAAAACATTTATGAAACAAAATAAATGTAAAAACAGATAATTTACTTGTAAAATCATTGTTTTCTTCCAAGTAGTGAGATTTGGGGTTCTTCATTCCTCCAATACACACAAATTCACTTCTCCAATCGTTCACTCTAAATAAGAAATAGTTAAATTAGTATAGATAATTCGCACAACAATGTTTGCTATCACAAGTTTCGGTATCCAATTCCGGAGTAATTAGTAATTTGTTATTCAGCACTTCTACATCAACCGTACAGTTTATAACCGTACAGAGATTCAATGACGTTATAAGCAGTTACAGCTGCCACAATATAATTTTTTTCTTGCCTTACAAAAAAATATGCCATTTCCAGCAGGATCAAAAACTATTTAACAACACTACAAAAACTTCAAGATCAGTGATAGACCGAAGCAATTTTCACACTAATTAAATAAAGTTTGTTTTTTGCCCACGAAGCCCTCCAATGTGGCCCACAAACACTCATCAACAATTGTAATATTTGGTCAGATTTTTATCTAATTATAATAAATTTATTTTGTGCTACTGAAAAGAGTATTACCAGCCCAGCAGCCATATGTGTCAGACTTTTTGAAGGCCTATTGTGTGCAAACAATGCGAAAAAAGGTACCACCACCGTCACAATATAGATTAAAACGTAATAAACAGCTAAAAACCGATTTTCACATCGTGCACCAAGTTGGTAATTATTCTGGGCTTTTGAGGCGTTAATAGATGGCATGTGCATGATATAAACCTAATTCTCGACATCTCTAATTTTAAAACAAAAACCAGGAGGTAATTGGCGGATGTTGGTAAAATAAGGATCTAGATTAAAAATCACATGCGGCCCTCTGCATAATTTTCAAACTGCAGTGTGGCCCCGGAACCCCAGGAGTTTGACAACTTTGATATTTACTGAAACTAAAATATTTCTCTTACAGAAGTTATCAGTTTCTGAAATAATTTCCAGTATTTTGTAGGTAACAGCGTTGATCTCTGTTTCAGGTATCAAAACACCATTTCTTCTACAAAGTAAAGGAGATAAGCAAAAAAGCATCAATAACCTCGATGTTCATGACACATTCCTTAATTGAGAACACCAGTTTACCTTGATACCATTGTGTAACCAAAAAGTGTGTTGGATACAGCTGCAGAAATCCCCCATCCAAAAACATACACATTTGTAGACGCACTATTCTGTAAAGCTGATGCTGGCATTTCGGATGATTGCCATTTCTAGGCTTTTGTAGGTAACAGCGTAAATAAAATCCTCGATTTTTTTTAATAGATCTGACTTAATGATCTTTCAATTAAAGGAGTAAAGCATTTTCGAAAAAATAAGTTAACTTAATTCGTCCATCCTACAAGTGTCAAAAAAAAAACTTTGCCATGACAAATTTAACGTACCTCAGTATTAATCATGGCAAACAAAACATTTTTCGACTCGATAGACTCGTGTTGCTCAGGTCAAATATTTTTGAATTGAATACACACAAAAAACTTAAGAACAGGAAAAAGTAAACTCTTTTGACTTACCCTAGATCCAACCCATAATCTATATAATAAGTTGGGCAAGCATATGGATATGAGTATGCATAAAAACATGGAGAATTTTCAAAGGAGACCTACAGTAACACACGTTGTCGATCATTTAACCATATAAACCATAAAATTTGGATGTACTTACCTCCATTCCGTAATCGTTTCCAAACAAATTACTATCCTGAAGCCTGGACGGGTGAGTGCCATAGACGTAGGGATAGAAATCCGTGACTAAATTTGTAAGTACTGTTGATTTTGCCTCAAGTCGATCCATCATCGAATTTACATTGGGATAAAAAACTGAAAGATCAGTGCTAACTTTTCATGGTGCTACATTAAAAAGGTTCAACCGATCGCTCATCACAAACATTTATTGATAGCTAAATTTACAATACTAGTAATTACTTTTTAAACAATATTCAACAAATGATAAGATCAAACCATATGCAAAATAACATGCGAAGTGTTTGTCTTACCGTTTTTCGGTTGAAGTTGATATCGAGAGTTAAACATTTCACGCAAATTTCCTCCATATATATTATTCATAAATCCGTTTACAGTTTGATATTGCAAAATACTCTGCTCTCTGCTGGCCTCCAGTGGTGTTTGGTTAGCAATGTGACGTAACATAACGTCCTTTCCCTGAAGAAATTTTGCATTTGTTGTTATTTACAGCAGACCAGCTCGAATTATATTTGCCTTATATTCAAAATAAGCTTGACTTTTAAAATCTGATCTTGTGCAAGTAGCAAATGTTCCAAATGTATTTGTGTTTATCCAATTTTGGTAGTCTGGAATTAAACAGGCACGTAAGTAACATTTTCTGGTAAATAAAATAATCTAGTTTACCGATAGCATTTTCGTTGTTGTTTGACGACGTAACAAACCACAAATCACTATAACTTTCATCTAAACTTAAATCATTATCGTTGATTGTGGCCGCGAGAATCCATCCACCACCACCAGCTATCATGTCACAGTAAACCTTAGAGCAAAATTCATTATTTGGAGCGCATGTGTTCCTGTTAAAAAGCGAATAAACCTCGAACGATGTCAATGACGGTTTTATAACGTAGGTTCCGTCGTTAAACCCAGCGTCTCTCAGTTCAACACATGAACGGGCAGGTTTAGGATAAGTACCGAGCGGTGGTTTGGTTGTTACTGTATTTGGTTCCAAGGTTGTCTTTTCAGTTTTCTGTGTTGCTATGTAATAAAGCACAAATTTTGACGTGCACAATAATTTTAAAATTAAGGTGTTTTTTTGTAGCTAAAAACAATACGCAAATTTAGGTCGGAAACACTAGTAATATTTGACTTACTTTCGTAAATTTCTTCATTTGCGGTCTGTAACATTAAAATTCATGCAATTACATTCATACACATATTTTGCTGTATGTTAAACAAACATTACACACTTGGTCTTTTGTAAAATTAAGTATACCAAAAACTACCACCAAAGCAGCCAGTATCCCAACAGCACACACCAAACTTATATTCACATACAACATTTTGGAGTTGTTTGTAGCTTCTTTCGTTTGTTTGGCAGTTTCTGCAGTAAAACAAAATTTATACATTTGTTGTGGTATTATAAAAATAAACCCACAACCTTAAGACATACACACAAATCAAATACAGCGTAGACTGGCAAGCAAATAATGGCGAACATCAGTATAGTGACAATGTGCTTATATTCAAAACTGTTATGATATTTATTTTAGTCTTCAAGCTCCAAATTGTATAACATTGGGAACAAAGTTTATGGCTGTAAATAATAACAACTGATAGATAGAAAATTATACCTAAAATTTGCTTCTTTGACCTAAATAAAGCACATTTCACAATTGTGTTGGAAACACGAGCAAACTAAACTCTTTCTTCTAAACTTCTACCTGGATTTCTTGTACCATTTGCAGCTTCTCCAAGTTTTTCCCTCATCTCAATCGTTTCGCAAGCAACAGCATCAGTATTTACATAGGTATCAGCCATATTTAGGTTTCTACAAAATCTGCAATGGCTTACGGGCAGAAAAATGGTGTGAAACAAATTGGAGATCTTAGTTTATGCAAAATAAATGATATTTTGGGTTAATTTCTATCCCCTTGCAACGAAACAACATCTAAATTAGATTAAAGTGTCCGCTGTAGAACTGAACATTTACTGTGTTGTCCAAATACCATTACCTTCAGTCCATTAGGTTCATATATTTTTCTCAAAACACAATGAACTGTGTCGTAATCAGAACCACCAATCCTGCTGGTACTAGGTAAATCCATATCATAGTTGTATTTACACCCAGGTAAAATATCATATAAGCTGTTGCGATGTAAAATAAATTGTAATTTGATGCACTGCCTCCCTGTACAACTAGTTAGTTACCTAATAACTTTACCATTCATTAACATCTGCCAACTTACAGCAGCCAAAAGAGAAAATGACAGACATAAAGTGCTTAGTGTTTACACGTCCGATAAGCGTAGACTGTGATCAGAATTTATGTTCATTACTTCAACCACAAGTTTGTTCAAACATGCTATGCCATTCCTTCTTTGTATCTCACTTACAGTTTTACAAAAAAAGGTTTCCATCATTTAATAAACTATCTGTTTAAGGTTTTGGTTGTTTCTTCTTAGTTATGAAAATCTACTGTTTTAAAAAAAAATGTTGTACACTTTGGTTGTTTATGAGCTAATATTTGCACAACTTTCAGATTGAACTTCGTACTATCCACTGGTATGGACTTTGTTCTGTTGGTAGTTTCCTAATGACTTAAAAGTTAATCCAAACACAGTTTAACTTTAAGTCAATTACTAACAACAGAATTCTGCAGTGGCGGCTCGTGCCTAAAATTTGTGGGGGTGCTGCTTCAAATTTNTAAATGAAAAAAATGCCGAACAAGGCGGAAATTTTACTGATAAAAATTATACTTTAGAATAAAAAAATAAGTATCATGAAAGTTATCTGTAATGTTGTGGTGGGAATATTAAGTAAAAATATCTAAGGGGTTCTGCAGCTCCGCAGCACCCTAGCACGAGCCGCCCCTGGAATTCTGTGTTAAAATACCAACTCAACTCGACTGACATTTTAAATATTTGAATAAATAAACTCACAAATATGTGGATACCGTCACACAAATATGTTGAAACGTAATATTTTATTTTATTTATCAGTGTTTTGTGGATATGCCGTCTTCGAGAGGGATGACAACAGTACTTATTGCAGTCATTAAACTGAACTCTACAAATAATACTCACTAAACGGTAAAAAATGAGAAACGCTTTCCGATTTTGCGTGTTCAGAGGAGCCCACTGCATCTCATCATCGCAGTTGAGGGTCTGTCATACTTGGATGACGTGGACGTGTTGAAGATACATACTATAGAAATGATTAAAAGCGTGATCTTAACAATTTTGTTTATCATCAAAAAAGAGTGTAGGTTATTTTTGTTTGTGGTGTGCTAACAAGGGATGCAGCGATACCCCCCCCCCCTGATAAAAATTATACTTTAGAATAAAAAAATAAGTATCATGAAAGTTTTGAAGGTACATACTACAGAAATGATTAAAAGCATAATCTTAACAATTTTATTTATCATCAAAAAAGAGTGTAGGTTATTTTTGTTTGTGGTGTGCTAGCAATGGATGCAGCGATAAAATAAAAGACACTTTGTGCGACACAAACAGTATATGGTTGAGAAGCACAGTTATTATGACAACGTCAGCCGTTCGATATTTCAGATGGTTTTGTTTTTGTGTCAAATACAGGCCTAACATATACTCTTATGATATATTGTGTGCGTCTGAGACATGAATAAAGTCTTTAAGCCGATTCTCATTTGTTTGTTTTTTGTTTTTTTTGTTCGAGTTCTTGTTTTCTTAGGGCAACGGTTCTTAACCGGTGTTCGATCGAACCCCAGGGGTTCGGTAAAGCTGAATCAGGGGTTTGACGAAGGTCTTTTGAAGCGGTCACGTCTAAAACTGCGGGTCCACTTGAACCACTTGGCCCGCTTGGGTCATCTCGCAAGGAAACACTGCGGACCCACTATATCCGTTGCTTGGCCCGTCTCTCGCAGGGAAAAAAACGGGTCAAGGGGGAGGCCAAGCCGGCCAAGTGGGCCGAGTGGGCTCGCAGTTTTAGACGTGACCCCTTTTGAAGTACAATACAAATACTCGTTTTCGTCAAAATTTAAGATCTATAGTCGCTAAAAATGGCATTTCTATTTACCAAATGTCAAAACGCTGGAGGGTGTTACTTAGGGGTGCATCACCTGCGGCTGTACGGCCACATGCCGCCACAGAGTCGAATTTGTGCGGCCGTGAACACGTTTATTAATATATACGTACTGGCGGCCGTGACGTAAATAAACCTCGTTTATTAAATTTTCATTTTTAAACTGCGCTAAACAGTTTTTGTGGTACTGAAAAGGGTATTACGAGCCTAGTAGCCACATGCGTCAGACTTTTTGTACGCCTATTGTGTGCAAACAACGCGAACAAAGCTGTTACCAAAAGCGTCATAATTTCGATTATGACATCATAAACGCTTAAGTCTTATCTGTATACTGTGCAGCTCAATCTGTGCACCAAGCTAGAAATTAATCTGTGATTTTTCGGCGCTATTAGATGGTAAATATATGACATAAACCAATTATTTTAAAAACAAAAAAAAGTAGTTGAATGGCGGCCGTTGGTACCCCCCCCCCACAACGCGAACAAAACAGTTACCAAAAGCGTCATAATTTCGATTATGATATACTGTGCAGCTCAATCTCTGCACCAAGCTAGAAATAAGTCTGTGCCCCCCCCCCCTTTCGGCGCTATTAGATGGTAAATATATGACATAAACCAATTATTTTAGAAACAAAAAAAGTAGGTGAATGGCGGCCGTTGGTGAAATAAGAATCTGCGACGCGCCCGTCATAGCGAAAAGGTTGTGCACCCCTGCACTAAGGTTTTATTTTCTTTTTTGACGTAACAAAGAGCATTGTGCGCGTTTGGTAAGCAACAAACACAACGACATTTTGTTGGCAGCAAAAACTTGTTCATCTTTTTCAGGTTTGTGAACAGATGCCAAAAATACACTGCTTCATTTTGATAAAAACTAAAAATTGCCGGATTTAAAGCAATCCTGAAACAAGTTGCTTGTATTGTTATGTCAGAATTTAACAAAGTGACAAACAGTAACTGCACGTTGCCACTACGTTCGAACAAAAACTAGTTATATGACTCACCAGACGAAATGGCTTAAAAACCTAGGATGTAACATTAGGTTCGACCAAAGGCTGAAGAATATCGTATGTGTTCGGCCGATATAAAAAGGTTAAGAACCACCGTCTTAGGGAAAGAAAACATAGCGACACTGTGACATTAAAACAAACGTTATGAGGCGCGAAACAGCAACCAAAAATGAACATTAATGTCGCCTATTACTGGGATTGTAGTGTTTATCCATTTCCATTCCATAAGATCTTTGAATTAGTTTACAGTTGGTTAGATATGTTAAAGGAAGGTGTCGCACAACAGTTAAACTTGCCAAGCATCATAGTTCGCCAAGCCTACCGAAGTCGACATAGCGAATCAGCCGGTAACAAATAAATCTGACATACGACAAGGCGTACGCTAGAAAAGTCAAGCCTGCAGTGGGATTCGAACCCTTGAAAGTAGCCCGTGGAAATTCAAATTGCTGGTATAACTCACGTGACAACGTCACGGTACAATGGTTACGACGTCATAAACACACGCAACCCAAATTTTGACTTTTGTCTCGTGAGACAAGGTACTGAGTTGAGCTAATACTGTGTAGATAACCAGCTGATTATGAAACTGATCACTGGTATTGTAAAGGCAGAGAATTACCGAATTTTAACTTTAGATTTACGTGTAGTACGCCAGATTTATTGTATGCTGTATACCGAATCAACTGGGCTCTCAAGCATTTCAGGACTAGCGCATTTTTTTGTAAATGTGTCTTGATTGTTGATTAACATGAACGCTACTGGGCTGCTTATAGATATTAATTTGTGCTGATTTAGATTATTAGGTTAAATTAGTGTTAAGTTGAGTTAACAAACAGAATTAGTAATGCAAGAAATAAAAAAGTATTCTAACAAGCATTTTTCCAAGTTTGTCTCTTGTCTAAACTGAAATACTTGTTTCTATAGGACATGGTCTATAGCTTCCTGGCTGATGTGACTTTTGNGAAAAGCAACTTTGTCTTCCATGTTATTTTTTTGTTGTGGTTAACGTGACCATCATTTAACAAACCACCTTTAGCGCTTGTGTAAATGCAATAGGCACGGTGTGAAATATTCAGCTTAAGGCAGTAGTTCTTAACCGGGGTCGCTCGAACCCCAGGGGTTCGGCAAAGTCGAATCAGGGGTTCGGCGAGGGTCTTTTTCAGTCGTCACAACCTGCGGCCGTACGGGTGGAGTTTGTGCGGCCGTGAACATGTTTATTAAAATATATGTACAGGTGGCCGTGACGTAAATAAAACTATTTTGCTACATATTTTTATTTTTAAACTGCTGTAAACAGTTTTTGTGGTACTAAAAAGAGTATTATCAACCTAATAACCATATGCCTTAGACTTTCTGTACGACCATTGTTTGCAAACAATGCGATCAAAACAGGTACCACAAGCATCACAAGATAGATTATGACATCATAAACGTCTTAGGACTGATCTCCACGTTGTACAGCTCAATCTGTGCACCAAGCTCGAAATTAATCTGGGCTTTTTGGACGCTGTTAGATGTTATATATATGATATAAAATAAGTATTTTAAAACAAAAAAGCAGGTAAATGGCGGCCGTTGGTGAAATAAGAATCTGCGATGCGGTCGTTCTAGCAACCAGGTTGTGCACCCCTGCACTAAGGTTTTATTTTCTTTTTTTGACGTAACAAAGAGCACTGTGCGCGTTGCTCGTAAGCAGAAAAACAACGAAATTTTGTTGGCAGCAAAATCTTATCATATACTTCATCTTTTTCATGTTTGTTTGTGTACAGTTGCTAAAAATACAATGCTTCATTTTGGTAAAAACTAAAAATTGCCGGAATTATAGCAATCCTGAAACAAGTTGCTTGTATTATTATGTCAGAATTTAACAAAATGACTAACAGTAACTGTTGCCACTATGTTGAACAAAACCTAATTATGACCCACCAAACAAAATGGGTTAAAAACCTAGGATGTAACTTTGGGGTTCGACCAAAGGCTGAAGAATATCGTAGGGGTTCGGCCGTTATAAAAAGGTTAAGAACCACTGCACTATAGGAAAATACAGCATGCCATAAGTCACACATAAAAGCCATGAATTAATTTAGGTCATAAATCGAATTAAAGGGTGACACTAAAACGCTGAATGGGCGGGACGAGCGGAAGATGGGTGGCGGGACGTCGCGGAAACCGCTAAATATCGGATAAATTGCTGACGGTTAGTGCTATTAGGGTTGGGAAGGTTTTATAATAGTATATGAATCAAAAAATGTCCCTGCCTAAAACTT
>QLIY01002292.1:0-12132 GCA_003260075.1 Phallusia mammillata | reverse complement strand
GATGTCAGATTTGGATCATTGTTATGCGCAATTTTGCATAACTAGCTAAAATCCTGCAATCAACTTTCGTTTTTCTGAAATACACACTCAGACTTACGTCAACACATTTAGACTTAAAGTTTAAGAAAAACTGGGTTCACGCAACCGAGATAAATTTTGTCAGGGATTGTGTTTCATAAAATATGGCAACCCTAATATAATATCCTTTCGTTTGTTGAAACGGGTAGCAAACCAATAAGAAAAACCAATCAACTTTTTTTGCTTCCAGTCTAATTGAAAACATTTGCAACTCCGAAACCTTAATTACTGGTCTGGCAAATTTCACAATTTGACATATGTAGCTCGAAGGCACATTGCATGGTATTTATTAGCGCGATCAATTGGTCGGTATTATTATTGATAATTTCAGCGTTAAAGCGAAACGCCAAAGCATGTTTTATCGCCAAAGCATTCCTAAAATCTATTCTTTTTCAAAAAAAACTGTTAACAGTCAGTTAAAGTTATCGGTGGTGATAAGGAAGATGCTGTACAGCAGGCAATAGCAGTAAAATCGGTACTAAACATAGTTTTGCATTTTAGTGCCGTTCACTCCTTGTACACAGCAAACTGCAACTTCTGTATGTTGAAGTATGGGGAGAATTTGTTATTTTATGTTAGATATATTATGAGAATTTTGTTGGGGGCTCGACCCCATTAACTGACCCCCCCCCCGAGAATTTGTTATTTTATGTTAGATATATTATGAGAATTTTGTTGGGGTCATGGCCCCATTAACTGTATGCAAAACCTAGAAAGCAAAAAAAATGTTTAGGAAGTGTTTGTGACATCATAATGTGGTTTACGTTGTTAACGTTAGGCTTCATCTGGATGTCCTTTTCATAACCCCCCCCCCAGCAAAAAAAATGTTTAGGAAGTGTTTGTGACATCATAATGTGGTTTAAGTTGTTAACGCTAGGCTTCATCTGGATGTTCTTTTCATACAGTTAAATTAGCCAAAAAGGCCAACGGCACGGTTGTAAAAGTTTACGACCAAAACGCCCGCTGGCGTATCACAGTCAACGTACGATCAAGTTTCACCAAGTTTATCGCGTCAATAAAATACGCTGGAACTTTGTACAGTTAACATCAATATCTATTCCATAGTGAGAATATCTCACGTGCCCCCCCCCCGTCAACGTACGATCAAGTTTCACCAAGTTTATCGCGTCAATAAAATACTGGAACTTTGTACAGTTAACATCAATATCTATTCCATTGTGAGAATAGCATTGTTCCATTGTGAGAATATCTCACGTAACTTACTATTTACTGTATTACCAACAGAAAGGGATTCAAAGAAAGAGTTTATATCAATGCGGTTTCATTTAAACTACCGCGTTGCTATGTTTTCTTACTTCAGGATAAAAACAAATACCTCAACTCACGCCTATAGTCATATGTTTCGGTAAAATCTAAAGTCTAAAACCTATGACTAATTCTGTCGAAAATCACAATGATGATAAAAAAAGAGCTCGAACCGTCTTCAAAGGTTGAAAAGCACTGATCCATACAAAGGGTTCTGTCAAGCGAAAATAGGGCTCAAGGTAGGGTTTCTATCCCGGGATNGTTTCATTTAAACTACCGCGTTGCTATGTTTTCTTACTTCAGGATAAAAACAAATACCTCAACTCACGCCTATAGTCATATGTTTCGGTAAAATCTAAAGTCTAAAACCTATGACTAATTCTGTCGAAAATCACAATGATGATAAAAAAAGAGCTCGAACCGTCTTCAAAGGTTGAAAAGCACTGATCCATACAAAGGGTTCTGTCAAGCGAAAATAGGGCTCAAGGGAACAATAAGTTGTGGGCTATACTCAAACAATATGGTGGGCGCCATATTTACCTTGTGTTTGGAAAGTCATCTACTTATTTCTAACTCTGCAGGAAATGAGCACAAAAGGTAGTTTATTGACTTCTGTGGCAAATGTGGTTTAGAAATAGTAGCAGCAAACAGTTAAACTTACAGTATTTCGGAAATTAAAATAATACAGTTTACCCATTATAATAAGGTTCTTTATGTGCTGAGAAACACAGTTTCATTATTGGAAAAGTTTGATTATTTCATCTTCTTGTTTGTTATGTAGAATTACAGACAATTGATAGAAATTTATGTTTTTGAAACATGTTTGCAGAAAAAAAAACTGTGATTTAGTTGATTGATTGGCCCCAAAAGGAGTTTGTTCTGGGTCAAAAATTGTCAACAGAAAAACAATGACATTTTCCAAACGCTTCGGAGCAAAATCATTGTTAAGAGCCATTGCGTTAATAGGATTCGGCACCATTTTGTTATGTGTTTATGTTTTGAGTTCTCAACTTACCCGAACTTTCAGCAAGATGGAACCTAACTGTTCACGAACTTATTTGAATGACGTGCTGTTTACTGTAAAAACTGGCAAACGAAATCACCAGCGAAGACTGAGTGTAATCCTTAAAACGTGGTACAAAGACATTGCAAAAGACCAGGTAAATGTCAGTGTATATAGTTTTGTTCTACTGCTAAGAACTTAACATATAAGTACATTTCATCCACCCTTTTTCGCATGTTTGTTTTATTGGTAAAGCAACTACTGTTATGGTCTTTATTTCCAATAGTTTGCCCCAAGTTTTTGTTACACTAATCACTAAAATAAGATTTGTATTGCATTTACTTCTTTTCCGTTCTGTGCTACTTTTATAAAAAAAAACTTTATGAGGCAACCAGCAGTACATGATCTTAGAGCCCCCCCCCCCCCCCCTTTTTTTTACACTAATCACTAAAATAAGATTTGTATTGCATTTAATTCTTTTCCGATCTGTGTTACTTTTATAAAAAAAAAACTTTATGAGGCAACCAGCAGTACATGATCTTAGAGAGACATGTCAGTGTTGACAGAAAATAATAACCTGCTTTATGACCAACTTTTTTACGGTGTAGCTGCAGCGCTTTTTGGTATCATCCACCAATTGTGTCCGGCTTCGTGATTGTTTTTAGTGCTATTGTGTCGCTATGTCCAAGCGAAATAAAATCAACTCAACTAAGTTTTTTCGTTTTAATGTGAATTCCATGTTGAAAAAAATCAATCTACAACCCTTTAGAAAACAAATTACAAGTACATCATGGCAAATTTACCAGCATGATAACTCAGGAGTTTTTGCATTTTTTTCTTTCTGACACTTATGTTTTTGTGCAGATATTTTTTGTAACCGACGAAAAGGATTCAGAGTATCAAAACAAAACTGGTTGGTATTATGAATGAGACTGCGAGTTTCTGTGTAAATTAGACATTTTGTCATTGATCGATCTATTAATACTGTTCTGTAATTACAGGGAACCGACTCGTGTACTCATCATGCGGTAACACCCATGAAAGGTAAGGCAGTCATTCCATTTTGTAAGCGTCGGCTTTGTGGTAGAGCCGATCGACATATTTTCATATTTTTACTTCAATGTCTTTCATTTAATAGAGACGATCTATGTTGCAAAACTGGCGTGGAATTCGATCTGTTTTTGGCATCAAATAAGAAGTAAGTCCAATTCAAGTTATTCATTAAATCGTTTAGGAGCTAAGGTTTAGTATTTGGGAACTTCCTTTGTTAATTATTAATTATGGGTCCTCTTTCCTGAAAGGTCCCCCCCCCCATGTTGCAAAACTGGCGTGGAATTCGATCTGTTTTTGGCATCAAATAAAAAGTAAGTCAAATACAAATTATTCATTAAATCGTTAGGCCCTAAGGTTTAAGAGTAATTCGGATGTCTTTGACCTGCCCATGGTCGGCTTTGCCATGTTTACTTAAAGCTGTTTTTCACAGATGGTGGTGTCACCTGGATGACGACAACTACGTAAATGTCGACCGACTAGTGGAAATTTTAAATCACAATTTGTGGAACGACACAGTTTACGTTGCAAGACGGAGTGTTCCGTTTCACAAGGTTTCTGGTTTATGTCGTAAAGTTTATAAATAGGTTGTAAAATTGTTACATTTGAAAGCTTTGCTTGTGTAGAGAGCAGCAAATGAAGGCTAAATGAAAAGGATTATTTTAGAACATTGCAATAGTTACCATATTTAGAACCAACATCATAACTTATCATTAAAAATATTTTCTTCTCGTTAATTTAAAGAAAGCGTACATCTTTAATTTAATTTAAGAACTATAAAATTAAACAAAAAACAACAAGTTTGTAAAATAATTTTCTAAAAGTCACACTACATTTGCATTTTTTTACAAAGCATTGGAAAAAGCCCCCCCCCCAAAATACTGGTTTGGAACTGGTGGTGCTGGATATTGTATTACACGTCCACTGGCAATAAAAATGGCTCCATTCTGTGGGTACGTTAAACATCAATAGGTTGTAAGTTATAAAACAGTTACAACGTAGGCCTGTGAAAAACAAACTAAACCAGTGATTCTAAACCGCGGCTCTCAGGGCCGCATGCGGCTCCCAACTATACCTATTTTGCGGCTCTCACCAAACCTCGGAAAATCACTAATGAATATTATTATCATGAAAACTACAATAGCAAAAACATCCATGTTTCGAAATTTAACATTTTACAATGCACGAATGCAGCATTTTAAACACTATCCCATTAAACCCAGGGGTCTCAGACACGCGGCCCTCCAAGGGTTTTTGTGCGGCCCGCGAAGTAACTTTTAGAAGTTATGTGTTGTACTGCGGAATAGACTGTCCAACCAATGTGTTTACATAATACAATCGTTCTTTAGTAGTGGTATATGCAACGATAATGGCATGATCGAAATAGCCCATCTTTAGAAGCAGCCATTGCGATTGTTGCGTCATATTGATTTCATTGTTGTGTCATTGTATGCCATTGTTTCCACACACAGCAAGCACAGTTGGCTTTTTCAATTTGCTACACTATATATTTGTTTGATGTTTATTACAATATTATTTTTTAATAAAGTAACTGGCATAAATCAACATTTTACTTTTTAATCACTCAATATGTTTGTTGTCATGTTACACTGTGACAAAAACACTGTAAGTTACACTGTAAGTGTTTCGATAGGTCGGCCCTGGACTTACTTAAAAGTTTGTTTTGGCCCTTAAAGCAGTTTGAGTTTGGGACCCATGATTTAACCCAATCAATCTATTACAGAGTTATTACGTACAAAGGTAATTGTTTATTGTATTGTGTCTCATAAGTCAGGTTCAGAAAGCTTTCTGCAGCTGTTCATATTCTTGTTGCTTGCAGTTATCCTCTATTCGTTTTTTAATTCGTTTTTTGGCTTCTTGAACACTTAAGTAACTACCTTTTGGCCCGAACAACAGAAAGGTTGAGAACCACTGAAGCCTTATGCCTAATATCCCATTGTTTGCAATTATAGCGAAAGGAGTAAAATGACCTATATATCTTTGGTTATATTTTTTTATTTCTTTAAATTTCAGTAACGGAACGTTTGTTGAAGCTTGTCATTTGATTATGAATTCCGACGATTGCACTATAGGATTTATCATCACAAATTTGTTGAAACTTACAATATCAGAATCCATGTCTTTACATTCCCACATCGAAAAGCTGAAATTGTTGAACGTATCTGACATTCTTGAGGCCGTAAGTGAAAGATGTTTGAATTCGTCTTTACATCCATGTTTTGCACAAAACCTACATCAATCTTTAAATGGCAATAATTTCTCAATAAATAATATTTTGTACTAATTTTTCTGGAGCTTCTCTGTTTACATTTGGCAAGAAATGTTTGACATAATCAAGCAAAACTTTTATTGTTGATACAAGCGATCACATATCACGTTCCAGTTAGCCAAATCTATTTTTCCAAAGGAATAAGGTATTTATGCTTTAAATGTGCATGTAATATAAACTTTTGGCATGTTTTACTCCAAATCAATACTACGGCTCGAATGAACTTGCCCTTGCGATTGCCTCGCCAAACAAGGATGCACTTCAATTCGCCTTACATGTTACTTGGTATGCGTTTGCACTTGAAACGCTGTACGCAGCGCAAACCTACTATAATATATCAAAAGAAGTGAGAAAATTTTGTGAACATTTTGCTTTTTTAGGGAACGTTAAGTTTCGCTTACAAGAACACGTTGGAGCTTCCTCCCTCCAAGATGACATTTCCGTATCGCATGGACCCGACGCGGTTTCTTTCACTCCATTGCTGGCTTCATCCCAGCCAGGAAATGTGCAACACACTTGCTGAAGGCAGACCCTTACCGTGATACTTACATACGGTGATCAAGTAGGGTTGTCAACCAAAGAAGCTATGCAGCTATAGGCACAAGTTGTCTATTAGTACTTCGGAGCATTTTTAATGCAACTATTCCACGCACTATGCAGTGTTGTCAATTTAGCGTTTTTATTGCTAGATTAAGCATTTTTAAAGCAATTAAGCACAAAAAGTTGTATCTGTATTTAGCAGAGGAATCGGCTTCGCAACAAAATATCTAAAAAATTTTGTCTGTTTTAAGATTTGTGTTTTTATGTTATAAACACAGGTAAATCATCGGATATAACGGTTTGTTTAAGAAAAGTTGTGCCATCATTTACCACCAGAACAGTGTATTGAACTCTTTTCACCATTTCGTAACTCCCGACAGCGATTGCTTTTGCCTACTTGGCGCATTGTGACTCATTGTTTTATGTTTCTTGTTTTATCTGCAACAGTGCTCTTCAACCTTTTCAGTAACGCGGAATTCTTAAGGTATTTTGTCAAACTTTGTGGAACCCCCCCTAAAAATAATTTTAATGAATGTAATACAAGTAGGCTACATCAAAGAAAAAAGATGCATACACATCCAAAGCACATCACAAAGGTTGACTTAAATTAAACGGTTAACTGAAACGCATTGTCGTGTTATTTGGATAGGTCGTATCTACATTCGTCTCGCAATTTAGCCAGAGTGTAACAAGATTGTATTTATTACGTCACAATTGATCAATGGTGTAACAAAGGTTAACAATATTGCACAGGCGAGCATTGCTTTACGAAACAATGGTACTATATGAATCATTCGTGTTCGAATTGCTACTCCCCGTGCAACCCTTATTATAAAGTTCACGGAACCCCTGAAAGGGTTGTACGGAACCCTAGGGTTCCGTGGAATCCCGGTTGAAGAGTTCTGATATACAAGCTTACAAATAACTAATGAGCAAACCAAGACAACTAGCTTTCTAACCGAAAAACATGGCTGACAACCATCATTTTAACTTTTTTTTATTCAAACCGCATTAGCTAAAGTTTGCTGCTTTGACTTACCATTCTCGACAACACGAACAAGTATACAGATAGTTTGTAATAATGCGATACGCTTTATGAAACAACAAAGAGATAGCTGGTCTAGTTTATTATGCCCCTTATGACGTAACAGACCATCTGTTCGTATGTCATACCAAAGGTCAACAAACTTTTTTCACAGCTGGCCTCATAACATTAAAAATGACACGCAAAAGCCACATATTTTGTAGAATTCAGATTACACAAAAGGTCAGCGGAAAGAAATTTGCTAAATATATATTTCATGAAACAATGCAAGTTCGTCTATCAAGCGGCTAGAAATGTGACCGCATTACTGCGTGCAATTTTCAATTTTGTGAACTTTTAAACGAAGTTTGACCTACTGCTGTCATAAAGATTAAATTGCATCACCTTTAAAATAATAACCCTAGGGCATAATTGTGGATTTTAAAAGTAAAAAGCTATAGAAGATTGGAAGAGAAACTGCAATGATGAATGCTTATATGTGATGCGAACAATTATGTGCGTTGCTGTGGTATTATTGGCGTTCGAGGTACAGCTGTACACCAGATCGCAAATGGTTTAGTTTAGTTTAAAGCTGTAAACCAGACCGCAAATGATTTGCTTTTGTTTAATTCTGTACACCAGACCGCAAATGGAATGCTACAGGTTAGTTTGTTGCAAAGGATTATACTCAGGTGACGGTTTTAAGTTAGTTTTCCTTGTTCGTATTATGTTGTGAACAAGCTGATAATGCGCAACTATTCTTTTGTCGGGTCCGGGTGCCCATTCCTATTAAAAAAAGTGACACGCAGAGCATTTGAAAATGGCACACAATTTTCACATTTAGATGTGATGGTAAACATTAGGCTTTGCCCCCCCCCCCTTCTATTGATTCTTCTTGGCCTTTATTCTAACTTCAGTAAAGATTATCGGTAGTTAAAGTTGCACAACCCATTAATTAAATTGTTCATTTTTTGGACAAAACTTAAGCCCCGTTGCAAACTATTTGTATCTTGTGTCGCATAAACAGAATAAAGTTCTTGAGTATCATGAACAAGTTTACTCGCATTTGACGACATACTGTTTTTCCAACGGATTGAGCCCGGTACCGTTAAGACGCTTAAAACACGGTTTGGAAAAGTACCAAACGTTTGCACGCGAGAGTATACTTTAAAACCAAATATGGCACGGCGGTGTGTTTGAGTTGGACATCCCTGCCCTATAGTATACCAGCAACGATAAGGCAGTTCAATCAGCAACCAAACTTATAGCCAAGAGCCATGTGCTTAAAATGGCGCGTTCGATACAACACTGTGCGGTTTAGAAAGTTTACTCAATGCAAATCGCAGGAAAAGTTAGGATGTGTATCCAAAGTGGCAGTCAGCAAACTATAAAACGTGTTACGTTTGAAATCGTTAGTCTACATCTGTTTCAGGCGTAGCATCTTATTTGTAGCTCTTATTGCGCGATTATCATTTTGGCAAACAAAGAGTTTCGAAATCACATTAAAAGAAATAAACCTTTGTTTAGTTTTAACAGTACGCCAGGCACATTGAAGGCGCAATATCGAAAAAAAACTTTGTTTAGTTTTGTCAATCACAGTACGCCAGGCCCATTAAAGTCGCAATACCGAATCAGCCGGTCACCAAGCATTCACCACCATGTGGGGAATGATACGGTATGGCGCATTCGATGGGCCTGTCGTACTGTGATTTATATATGAGTGTGCCGTGATCGCTGGTCTGCATTGGTGCTTCAGGGCTGATCCCAGTTATGAATTTATGTTCATCTTAATCGTTTAGTTTTGCTTAGGGAGAACATTTTAATCGAACTAGCAAATCAAAATGTAGATACTAAATGATGGCTGTAAAACCACGTCTTGCTCCATTGGTTCTATGTACTATTGTTATGCTGGTGTTTGGAAGTGGTGTTCTTCAATGTCTTCCGTCAAAGTTATCATCTCATATTGATAAGATCTTTCACTCTCATCCTTTTAACCATTCTCGGACTTTTTAAATGATATTTTATTCACTGTGAAAACTGGCAAAACAAATCATCAACGAAGACTGGATATAATTCTTAAAACGTGGTATGAAGACATATCTCGTGATCAGGTAAGTTAATGGATAAAGTGTTTAAATGAGTTACATGAAAATGATTGAAACTCTAAACTAGTGGTTCCCAACAAATGTCTCATTTTGCAATTTAAACAAATTTATTTCTGCCTATACAATATGCTACATTGTATCCTAACATAAACCATACAAAGGGCATTTTTCGTCATTTTGTGACGTCATATAATATGGCATACCCGTAAAAAAAAATAAAGTCGGCGCCTATGAGTAATTCTATAATCTTTTTAGCGTCAGTTTGTGCCTGAAATAGTTTAAATCAAATTAGAATTGAGAATCGACTGTCTCCATTGCTAAACAATATCCTTTATTGAATGACAACTATCAAAACTGCAATTGTTTTCGCACAATCGTAATGCTTTTTGTCTTGTCTGTGATATCACAAGCCTTGGATCATTAATATGCGCAATTTTGCTAGAATCCTGCAATCAACTTTCGTTTTTCTGAAATACACATTCCAAAGGACCGCGAGCCCTCGAAATAATGGCAAAGGGACCGTTTTGAAAAAAAAAGGACCGCGAGCCCTCGAAATAATGGCAAAGGGACCGTTTTGAAAAAGTAATAAAAAAGTTTGAGAACCACTGCTTCAAATTTTTGCAACAAAACACCCTGATGGACACTGCTTTCATGAGCATACATATTGGTCATTTTTACGAACATTTTTTGCAACATGTTTTTTTTCTTTTAGTAATGTTGCAAACAATTGACGTCGAAACAAAACAAAACTTTTGCAGGTGTTTATCGTAACCGATGAAAATGACCCAACTTATCAGAAAAAAACAGGTAAATTTATTGTACAATAAAATGTAGATTGTTCACCTCTGATTTTGCAACATTTTATCTTTGATTTCAGAAAACAGACTTGTGAACACAACATGTGGTTCAACGCACGCAAAGTAAGCATCCGTAGCTACAAACTTTTTTTTTCCCCCCCCCCCCCAACAAATGTCTCATTTTGCAATTTAAACAAATTTATTTCTGCCTACAATATGCTACATTTTATCCTAACATAAACCATACAAAGATCATTTTTCGTCGTTTTGTGACGTCATATAATATGGCATACCCGTAAAAAAAAATAAAGTCGGCGCCTATGAGTAATTCTATAATCTTTTTAGCGTCAGTTTGTGCCTGAAATCCCCCCCCCCAGGACCGCGAGCCCTCGAAATAATGGCAAAGGGGCCGTTTTGAAAAAGTAATAAAAAAGTTTGAGAACCACTACTTTAAACTTATGCAACACCCTGATGGACGCTGCTTTCATGAGCATACATATTGGTCATTTTTGCGCACAATTTTTGCAACATGTTTTTTTTTTTAGTAATGTTGCAAACAATTGAAGTAGAAATAAAACAAAACTTTTGCAGGTGTTTATCGTAACCGATGAAAATGGCCCAACTTATCAGAAAAAAAAACAGGTAAATTTATTGTACAATAAAATGTAGATTTTGCAACATTTTATCTTTGATTTCAGGAAACAGACTTGTGAACACAACATGTGGTTCAACGCACGCAAGCATCCGTAGCTACAAACCTTTTTTTGGAATTCACCTTTTGTTTTTTAACCAGGGATGATTTATGCTGCAAGACGGGAGTGGAGTTCGACCTCTTTCTATCATCAAGCAAAAAGTACTCAAACTTCAATTAGGGTCAAAACCAAAATCAGCATTGCTTGAATTTACGCAGCTACTGTAGCTGAAATATATTCGAAAATGAAAGCAAAGAAATAAACACCCATGAAATATAACTTTGCGATAATTTACTTGTTTGGCAAAACTTGTTTGCTTTTTGCTCTAATGTTTGGCTTCGGCAGTTTTCGGAGTCAACTCTTTTCAAACCGTGTCGTTAATCTTTACCTTGCATGCTTGTAAATCTCGCTTGTTGTAGGTGGTGGTGTCACGTGGATGACGACAACTACGTAAACGTTGACAGACTTGTAGAGATTTTAAATCATCATTTGTGGAACGACACAGTTTACGTCGGTCGGCGAAGCCGTCCGTTTTTATGGGTGACTGTTGGTTATATTGTTATGTTTTAATTTAAACATTTTTTGCGTGTACAGTATATTTTACAAAAACAGCTGAATTAAAAGAAGTCGGTGCTTTTGTACACAGACAATTAAAGCGCCTTTCTTGTATATCAGCGGGTCTCAAACTAGGGTCCGCGGTCGTTTCGGGGTCCGTGAGGCAATTTTGGGGGGACCGCGAAAAGGTTAAAGTAATTCTATAATCTTATTTGGCGAAAGTTTGTGCCACTGAATAAGTTTAAATCAAAGTAGAATTGAGAATCGATTGTCTACCATATTGCTAAACAATATCCTTTATTGCGTAACAACTGACAAAAATGAAAATGTTCGCGCACAATGGTTATGTTTTTTGTCTTTTCTGTGATGTCAGATGCTGTCTTTGGATCATTGTTATGCGCAATTTTGCATTAATCGCTAAAATCCTGCAATAAACTTTCGTTTTTCTAAAATACACATTCAGGCTTAAGGACCGCGAGCCCTCTAAATAATGGCAAAGGGACCGTTTTTGAAAAAAATAATGAAAAAGTTTGAGAACCACTGTTGTATATAGTTCCACAACGGTTAACCTACTGTTTTTTTGGTGTGTGTTTTTTGTTAATAAATGACGTTTTATTACTTTTCCTATTTTAAAGCACCGAAGGAAGGGGAAATACATTTTTGGAACAGGTGGCGCTGGATATTGCATCACACGGCCCCTGGCTAACAAAATGGCTCCTATATGCGGGTAAG
>QLIY01002290.1:0-20620 GCA_003260075.1 Phallusia mammillata | reverse complement strand
CCCTCCCAAAGTTTAACCCCGGCCAGATGACCCAGCGGTTCACCTACAGACTCGTAAAACTTTAAATTTGTTGAATATGCTGTACTTAGTATTACTTGATCAAGGAGTTTGATACTTTTTTGGTCGGTGCAATGCTGAGTATTAACTTTAAACTTGCTAGCTATTTACAATTTGAGTCTGATTGGCCTAACACTTTGCGAAACAAAGATAATTAAAGAACAGGGGGGGGGGGGGAAAACACATGTAGTCGGGTCGTACGTGTGTAAGTTAAACGAACGCAGAGTGCTGATGTCGCGTAGGCCTAAACCTGAACACTCACTTTTCTCATTTCGTAGACACTTTGTGGACATTTTCTCGTCCCACCTAATTTCTTCCTGACAGAAAGTTCGCTAGATCAAACGTGTTTTCACCACCACTGGAACAACAAACCCTAGCGGGTCAAACAACGAATTTTCATCCACGACGAGGACGCGATTCGACTGGAACTGGCTTTAACAGACTGTTTCGGGTAACGTGCTTGTCTGAGCTTAGTCCAATGAAGAGGACGGCGTTTAATGTTAAAGTTAGTTTATTGAGTTAAGAGAGTTAGTAGGAGTGAGAGTAATTCAACACATGTGAATATATAGTGACAAGGTGACGATGACGTAACTGTATGCAGGATGTGTAGCGACAACTGACAATTGAGGTCGAGTACTAAAAATGTGACGATAACGAAATAAAACATTCATGCAATCACAGTCACTCGTATGATATTATTCGCGCTTATTTGTACTGCAATACACGATACACCACAATTTCATCGAGTGTGGAAAAACGCCGTTCAATTTAATTGAAAATAAATCTCATCGCTGCCTTAATCACTTTTGGACTATTCTCTAATTGCTCTTGGACTATTATTATGAAGAATGACAGGTAACAGTTAGGTTTATTGTGACACGATTTTGTCTCCTTTTTTGCATTTAAATAAGCAACAAATTTGTTTTTGTTTGCTGCGAGGGGATTCCCCAAAAATGTTCCCTACGTTTTTCCCAACAAATTTCACACAACTTTTATTCAAGAGCCGCATTTGGCCCGCGGGCCGCAGGTTGCCCATCCCTGGTGTAGATAATGGTTAAAATTAGGTTTTAACAAAGCAGGTTTAACCTACTTAAAAATGAAAACCAGTTTGGACTGGGCTATTCGCCTAATCCGTAACTAACCCCTCAGCCTGAATACTTATTTTTACTGGGACCGATATGGGGCCGAACTTCAAAAAACTACTGGGACCGAACCTAAAAAAACAAGAAATGGTAGTAAAATTGATCTGAATTTGTAACATTGTTGATTAAGGAAGTGGAATAGGTGAAGCAAAAAATACTGCTCCGTATAAGAGTTACAAAGTCAAATTCAATAGCCCTTAAGTTAAGGCGTTCTATTAAGTAGTGTTAACATGGTGGGAACTACTGGTTCACTTAAAAGGCAAGACCACATGTATCATTAAATTAACTGTATAATTTTTCTCTGGATTGGAACCACTATCATAAATGTTACAAGAATGTGTAGAATCAATTGATTGCTTTAATATTAATACAAGAAACCACTTTTAATTAACCTATCATTTCACAATTTTTATTTCAAACAGTTTCTGAGCTTACTTGCCTTATTTTATGGTAGTTTTTGACATTTTGTTCAAGAAAACGATGTATGCTTTGGCGTTACCCAGAACTCTAATGCAAACAAAAAAACTGGGTATTAAAAGTTATAGTCAGATTTCAATTGAAGTGAAAGTCATACAACTTCGAACAAAGCTTGGTAGAGCTATAAATTGACTAACATCAATTCCCACTCATTTTGATAATATTTCCATGTCTCAACACTTGCAGCACAAACATAGTATTCTTGTACATGTGAAAATGTGTATTATGTTTTTTAATAATCTTAGTCAAATTTTTGTGGTATATGTTTTTCAAGAGTACTGTTATCTGTTTGGCAAAATGGTGATTAACAAAATTTATTTGAAATCATTTGATTATGTTTTTATACACCCTTTTAATGTTTTAGACAGACAAATTACATATTGATTTGAAATTTGTGCATGAATGTGTAGGAGGTTTTTGGAGTTATTCTTGACATAACTTTTCAAAAACTTAATTGTTTTTTACCTGTAGTTAATATTGTTTGATATGTAACACTTTGTTGCGCCATCTGAACCATGGTCATGTCAATATTTGTTGTAATAAAGCAAATATGCTCTGGCTATCTAAAGTAAACAATAAACCACGCTGGACAAATTTTGTGGGCTGGCAATGCACTAACATTCAAGCGAGGTTTACATGTTGCCTAATGTCATTCGACCTTTTTGTTTGCTTTAAAATAGTTGGTTGTCTTGTTAGTGGTTATTGTGCTGATGATAACAATAGTTGTGTCAAATAGCTTAATAATTGCCCTGTTTTGTAATATTACGAGTTTATTATTTTTGTAACAAACTTCTGTCTGTATAGGATAGTTAGAGCATTGGAAAACTATCCAACAGGTTTACACATTAAATTTTGTGTTATGAAATGTCTACTTTTGTACCTTTTTCATACCACAGCTCAGTTTATTTGTACGCTCCCAAGCCTTTAATGCTTTTGTATTACAAAGTACATATTGTTTTGTAATCTGTGCATGATAAAAACTTACTCTGTTTTGAAACGTAGGCAAGGTTTTAGAAGGTACTTATTCTTGTTATTATCCTTTGTAAAACTAAACTGTTTTTGACCTGATGCAGAACATGTTATTTGTCAAGTAGCATTTTGCTGTGTGAGTGAAACCATGGCCATGTCAATTTTTTGCAGGATTATTGTTGAATATGTTGAGCACAAATTCTTTAGTTGTAATTTGTTTTAAAAGTCTCATGTAAATCAGTTTACTGTATTTAGGTTGAGTGCAAAATGTTACATTGTGCTTTGTTAATTAATCACTGACACAGCACTCAACTACATAGATTAGGTGTGAAAGGCTTTTGAGGTTTTGTAATTTACAAAAAAGTATTGATGTTATTGTAATGTATGCCTGTTTTACTAAAAAGCAAAACAGCATGTATTTAAGAAACCATTTATGCTATTGTTTCTACAATCCAAAACATTTCAGCTTTCTTGCTACTTGTTACAACTTACTATTATGATTATTATCCAGTTAACCTAAAATGACAGAAATATTGTTAATTGTATTAAAATTCACTAGTAGATTAAAACTATTTGCTGGCAGGAGTATAGCTTGTAAAGGCTTTTTGAACCCAACTAAAACTTGGTTTCGAGCACTTACTGACCAAATCTATATTTCATGGTTCTGTAATGCTTTGTTAGAAAGTGTTTGCCTTCCCTTTTCAAGAACGTCTAAAGAAGTAACAAAAACGGCTGGCAATAAGCATGGAAAAGCCTGAGGTAATGGTGACTGTTAATAACATGTGTTACTTGAAAAACAATGAATTAATAAGATTATAAATATTTTGACTTTCATTAATATGGTATTATAGTAAATTTTTAATGGTATTATGGTAATTCATTATTATGGTAAATTTTTAATGCAATTGAAAATTACCGGAATATTGTTATTCTTAGGATGGTAAAACTACTAGTGAAATCTCACAGACAACTTTCCAATCAGGTAAGGAATTTTAACATTGCCTAAAAAGATGAAAATCATAAGATATAAGTTTAAGACAGCTGAAATGTTTAGCCTAAGGATTACTAAATGTGTCGGGATGCCAAGTGGGGTTGGAAGGGTAATATGTTGGGTCACAAACAGATCATGGGGCTGGGGAGATTGCTGAGTTATTGTCAGGGAATGGTCAAATAACTAAAATAATGCAAATGATTACTTATACAATATTATGGCCTATTTTTTGTAATATTATTTAACTAAACCAGTTGCTGAATTACTGAGAATTACCGAGTCAAGTTTAGGACATAAACATCTAATGTAGTTTTTGTTGCAACTACATCCACTGGTGTTCTGAATTTTTTAAAAAACTCTCGTTTAAATGGAGTTCCTTATTTGTGTTTTAAGCATGATCATCTCAATGGATATCTTTATTTCTCCAAATTTGTTTCAAAGCATCATTGCACCCTTGTTATACACTCAAAGGACTTCATGTGCTTTAAACATGACCATAAAATTGAAATTAAAATTACCCCCTAAAAATACTCACAATATTTATACTGTGGGGGGGGGGGGGGGGGGGGGGGGGGGGGGGGGGGGGGGGGGGGGGGGGGGGGGGGGGGGGGGGTGAATACACATGTGTGTTTAAAACAGGTAACACCAGTTTAACATATAATAGACTGCCAAAATAATGTAGTTAAACTGATGAAAGCTTTTATACAGCAAACTATATGGATTAATGTTAATTTTACGAAATGATTGGTACTTTTTATTTTTTTTTGTTAAACAGTAAATAATATATAAATTGGTAACACTGTACTGTAAATTTGTTATTAACATGATGTATAAGTTAATAATACTGTATGAATCGGTGCTAAAAGTCTTCATTCCCAATTTCCTGGTAAATAACAATAAAACAATCCACATACAAACAAAAAGACCTAAATCAAGCAGAAATGTATAAGAAGCAAGCAATCACCTGCCAAATACCAAGTTTTTGCGCCAGCAGTCCAGTGTAGATCAAATGATGTGTATAGTAATTGGTAAATAGGTCTTAAAGTATATGAAATGAAAGTATATTAGAAACCCACCTTTCTAGTTTTAAAAAATAATTCATGCTTTATTCTTGTTTTTATTAAGCAGCCTAAATCAAAACCGGTTAAGTCGCGTTAAGTGATCAACACAACCTACTTTGCCTATGCCTTGTAGAGTTTTTAAACCAGCTTTGTTTTTTAATTAGATTGGTAAAATTTTTATGATTCAATCATACATAAGGATGTTGGTTTGAAAGGCAAAGTAATTTTCTTTAATAGCAGCACATTTTTATTGCAGTGTTTGGATTTGACATCCTCCAATTGTGGACACTGCTGCTAGGACTTGTTGCGGTGATCATAATATCCGTCTTAGCTAGTCATAAAAAGAAGAAAGGTTTGTGCCGTTTCCTAAGCAGTTAAAACTTGAATGTATATGCTCAGCTCAGGGGTAGGATAAACACCTAATCCTAAACAAATAATAAAATTATAGAGAATGGTATGCTCCTGGAGGTACAAGTTCTTAATCTGTTTGTCTTGTTTAACTCTGTGGTATATTTCAAATACAAAATTCACCTTAAATTTTTGCACTGATTCCACATTTACTTGGTAAAGGCCAATGGTTAAGGAAAGAAACTCTTAACAAAGGTTCAAGGAATAAAACTCTTAACAACTTTTTTTGATAAATTTCTGATAGCTATAAACTATGTGTCTGCATTCAGGGTACATAAAAACACACACATAATAAAACGTTTGGCTTAGATCTATTGTTTTTGTCCGTATTTTTTTTCTGTGTACTGCTGATTTGTCCATGTGTTTGGTCAAAAAAGGATGCTTTAAACGTATTAAATTTACACATATGTTATGTGTTCAACCACAGTTAATCCTCCCAAAGTTTGACCCCAAATCACCCTGAGGTTCACCAACAAACTCTCAAAATGTAGTTATTTTAAAACAACTGTACTGACTAAAGTACATGATCCAGGAGTTTCTTGCTTTGTTGTTTGGTGCATTGTTAAGTATTCTAAACAATTTCAGAACTTTTAATGGCATCCACCCATTATCACCCAACATCACTCCAAACATTTTTAGCTATATCAGTCCATTAGGTCAGAAATACAAGCCCTATTGTGCAGAAATTGTAAACAATTATTTATATTGGATCACCCGTTTAGTATTTACAATTTATCCCAAATGCCAAATGGTTACCCTTATGGCCTTTAGTCCAGGGATGGTGAACCTTTTTAGGTAAATTGGTTATACATGATACCTTAAATCAGAAAGAAAACAAAGTAGGTCACACATTTTATTATATGTCAACATCAATGAGAAACTTGTTGCTGCAAATCCTGCAATCCTAGGCTATAATGCGTAGTTTTCAGCTTAATACATACATCAGACATATTTTAACTGAGACCTGGCATTTGAAATATGAAAATCATGTGTGAAAGCACTCGCTTGAATATGTGGAACCGAACAGCGTTAACAAAGCTACAGCAAATCGTTTTAAGTTGTACATCTAAATAAACAAATCTGTTGCCTCATAATTGACTCAACAATCTGTATTTTAGGACAGTAGGCCTAGGCAATCTGGCAAAGGTCATAAAGTTAACCCTTGTGTTGCTTTTTAACATTGGATGTCTGGTAATCCTTTGAATCCTATGATCAGTATAAATTTTTGAAACTACAAGCGGGTCAGTAAACTTCATGAGGCGTGTCACTTCGGGGGGGGGGGGGGGGGGGGGGGGGGGGGGGGGGGGGGGGGGGGGGGGGGGGGGGGGGGGGGGGGGGGGGGGGGGGGGGGGGGGATTTGGTTTACAATTGAAGTGGTTTATACAGAGCGAATGGTCTCTGCTTTTTTCTCTTTATGTACACAGGAACTTACTTTGTTTTGCTGCTTTAACAGAAAAAGAAATCAAACAGCCCCCAAAAAGCAATGACCATGTTAAAGTACGTAGAATAACTTTTGTGCAGTCTCCAAACTTTAGGGTGTTAGCTTTTTACCTGAATTTAGCAATCATTAGGTTTGAGGTGTAAGAAGTTCTGTTTTTTTTGTAGGGGACATATTAACTTTACTTCTGTAGTTTACCAAGGAACTAATGGCATGAAATATTTGTTGGGCCTAAATTAGATATTAAGAACCTGTGGTCTAAAGATTGACCAACAAGGTTGGTTAAGGTAGCTTTGCCAGTTTGAAATGACAATCCTTTGTTTTATTGTTATATCGTTTTGCTGCTTTTATTTACTTTAGTACAAAAAGGCAAACAATAATAGACAGTTTAAGCCAAGTTGTTGTTAGTTTTAATCCAGTACTAAAATCGTCATTTCAACATTAATTGTGGGTTTGGCCATGCAGCAAGAAACTGCATTATTTACAACTTTGCATATGCGAGCACCCATGAGCCTCCAGAAAACGCAAACATTGTAAAAAAAATTGACCCAGTATTTAATAAGAATAAAAGTTTCAAAATATGTCAAAGTGTATGTACAATGGCAATACTTGCTAGGCTACCCTTCTAGTTTTGGTTTTATGCAAAAATTACATTTTTTAAGCACCTTTATGTTGATTAAATATATTCATAATTTGTGAGATGTCTGAGGTTATTACATGAGTAGTACACTGCCATAGAAACTATTTAAATTTTGTACTGTCAGGTGGATGAACACTTTAGTATAACACCAACTACTTTTCATCCCAAAAAGCCAACAAGTGTAAAAATTTTGCTGAAAGGCTAAACCTTAAAAAGCCAAACTTTTGCATCTAACATCTAAATCCAACATCCATTTAACAGTAGGTTGTTACATTTTCCCCAATATTAATAAATAATAAAAGATGACAGTTTGTTTTTTCTACAAATGTTAAATAAAGCAATAGATAAAAACTGTTCAAACCATTGGTATTAACTTTTTGTTTGCCAATTAGTTAAAGTTTCTATGTTTGGCATTATTAAGACGAAAGTATTGGAAACAAACAGAAGATTGATGTGAGAAACACCCCAGTTACAGATTCAATCTTTGGAGTTCAAGGGAATGTGAACATTACTAGTAAGAGCATTTGATTGTAGTAGTTCTCAAAAACTAGGCTCCAACCAGCTTGCCTCTGCTATTTTTTTCAACTATATGCATTGTTGTTTATGTATTTTGTTTGATACATTTGAGTTGTTGTTTGTATGTGTAAGGTCTACACCACGGGTGCACAACCTTTATCTATAGAGATAATGTATGCGGCTGTGAACATGTTTATTTAAATATATCTACAGGTGACTATGATGTAAATAAAACTCTTTTGCTAACTATTCTGATTTTCAAACTGCTCTAAACAGATTTTGTGTGCCTGGAATAAATATATCTTTTCAAAAGCATCAAAAAATTAATCTTCACATTATAAAGAGTTTGGACTGATCTTCAGACTCTTCTGCTCAATCTGTGCATCAAGTTAGAAATTAATCTAGCTCCGGTAGATGCCATTAGATGGTGTATACATGATATAAACCTTTACATCATTAATTTCAAAACAAAAACAAGCATGCAATTCGAAGGTGTTGGTGAAATAAAGATTTGCAAGGCAAAAATCATAGCAAAAAAATGTTGTGCACCCCTGGTGGTTTACACTCATGCTATTTAAGAGTTGGGACCTGTAAAGAAATATTGCACAACTTGTTTTTGACACAACTATTTACAGTAAACTTAAACATTACCATTTCAGAAAATTTAGTCATTCCTGAGAAGCAGTCCCCTACTGAGGAAGCGAAAGGTAAACAGGTTTTAATACTGTCCGCTTTTTAAAATTAGTGTTGTGCAACAGTTTAAAGAAAAAGTTAAAAGAAAAGCACTAACAGCATAGCATATCATTAGCATGAAACTGAACATTGTTTGTTATATACTATAATTTGTATCTTATTATAATTACTAATATGACAGTTTTTATTGTTTATTGTTACCATGTAAGTTATGAAGTATGTAAAGCATCGATTTTGATTATTTGCTTTAATTTTAGTTTCTGCCATTAAAAAGCACCAGGAGCAGCATATGCAGAGTTTACCAGAAAGTGTGGTGCTTTATGATGAAAAACATAAACCCAACCAACTATCTGATGTACATCCACAAATGCATAAGTATGGGGCCTATGAAGGAGAGGGCCCTGTGGAGAATAAGGAATTCATACCATCTACAAAACCAAAGTTTGGTTCTCCTTTTCATCAACAACCAGTTTTCTTTAAAAAAATTCTAGATCTAACCTCCAAAAAAAGGTTTATTGCATTTATTGGTCCACCTGGCTCGGGAAAAACTACTCTTTCTAAACAATTGGCAAAGTTAAGTCAACCAAAACTTTCTGCCAAGTTTCTTATTAGGTTCATGGACCTAAATTATGAGCAACCTTTAACATGCAAACAACTTCTTGTGGACTATCTTTGTCCTGGGTTGGATGATGAAACAAAAGAGAATGCTTTCCGATGGATGATAGAAAACCAAGATAAGTGTTGTTTTCTTTTTGATGGCTATGACCAAGCCAGATTTTCGCTAGAAAACATGAAACCGTGTAATAAAAGTTATAATGAACCATTAAAAATTGAGCAACTAATAGCAAATCTTTGTGCCAAGAAATTTTTTGAAGAATCTTTGTTATTCTTTACATCGCGCCCTCACAAAATTCTTAAAATCCCATTTGAGCTCCGTCCAGATATCACAATCCACGTTGATGACCTTTCAACTGAAGATATGAAAAAGCTGTTTCGTACCTTGGCCGGAGACAAGGCAGATGAATTGTGGGAAATGTTATTTGTCAAATCACCACAACTTTTAAGTCTTTGCCATAATCCTTTATTACTGCAATTCATTGTTTTTGCTCTTTTACATAGAGGATTTAACAAAGTAAAAACAGTCACGGATGTTTTCCAAACGGTGTTAGAGCAACTGAGATACTCAGAATTCTCTAAAAGCAGTATTGATGTTGCCTCGTTATGGGAACCACTTGGTAAAATGGCATATGAAGGCATGCTGTATAAAACAATTGTTTTCAACAGAATAAATCTTGGGGAACTTGATGCCACTGATGTCCAAGATATCATCATAGTCTTTGCTCGTAAATTTGGCTTTCCGAGTCAACGACTATTTGATGGTGACCAGCTATTTTACTTCTCACATCAAATGTTGCAGGAAATGTTTTCAGCGAAATACATCTGCGAGTTCATGTCAGATGAAGAATTCACAAAAATCATTGCGGATGTAGCTGAGGGAGGCCATTGGTCAATGGTTCGACGATTTTTATGTGGTTTCTTACTCGGAGACAACAAAGGTGGGTTGCCTAAACTGTAATTAAATAAATCATTAATCAAAATGCTATGCTCGGCACTCTTACCGTTCGTTACTTATTTTAATGTCTAACTTATGCAGTGAATTTTATCATGGGCATGGTGTTCCACTATTTAACATGTTAAGCACCTAAAATGGGTTGAATTATTAGGCAATGTATAAATTTTATATTATAGCAAACATATTACATACGTCTACACTATTGTATACTGTACCCCATTTAAAATTAACCACTGTTTTTGTGAAATGCCAACAATGTAAATTATCCTATTTTTGTTTGGGGGGGGGGGGGGGGTGTAGGTTTGTCATCTGAAAAGCCATATGAGGGAGTTACTGGTTCTTCACCCATGCACCAAAAATCAGGTGTTAATTATGGGTCCCCTTTCCTAAAGGAGACATATTTTTGTCCTCTTTTACTCTTTTTTTCTTTTTTCTGACTAACGCTGGTTTGCAACACTCGTTTAGTCAAAAAAGAGTGCTTCATCACAAAAATTTGAACAGGTGTTAGTTAATAATCCAAATTTGATCCTCCCGAAGTTTGACCCCAAATGACCCTGCGGTTCACACACAGGCCCCCAAAACGTAGATTTTTTAAATCAGCTGTACTGACTAAAGTACATCATCTAAGAGTTTCATGCTTTGTTGGTTGGTGCAATATAAAGTTTTCTAACGAATTTTGTAACTTTGAACAGGATTCACCCATTTTCACCCCTTAAACCCCAAAATAATCGTTTCTGTCCAAAACTGGTTTGTAAAGTTCGTTTGGTGAATACAGATTGCCTTAAGTTTATTCAAATTTAAACAGATGTTACATATTAATCTAAATTTGATCCGCTTAAAGTTTGACCCCGAATGACCAAGCGGTTCACCCTCGGGCCCCACAAACGTTATATTTTTAAAACGACTGTTCCCCCCTTAAACCCCGAAATAATCAGTTTCAGTTTTAGGCCAGAAATACAAGCCCTAATGCGCTGCAATTTAAAACAATTGTTTGCAGTAGGTTATTCGTTTGGATTTTAAATTTTGCCTAAAGGTCCGTTTACACTATGCTTAGCGGCGCCTAATCTTACCTTGCAACCCCTTCCGTTTACACTGCGATTATCGGTGCGTACCTAAGTGTACTAAATAATATACAAGACGTATTTTTTAGCTCACAGCAAATGTCGATAACCATAAATTACCACATAAATTCATTGTTACCTATTTTAGATCGAAAAAGCTTTACATAAATCTAAATTACATCATAGTTTGTTAGTAAACATGATTTTGCATCTTGGTAATCATACAGGATTGTTCTGGATGTTGTTGTATAGATTAATGGCATGTTTATCTCATTTTCATGTCTCTATAACAGGGGTGGCCAGACCTGCTTCATGCTCGAGCCGCATGTCACAAAACTGGGGGGGGGGGGGGGGGGGGGGGGGGGGGGGGGGGGGGGGGGGGGGGGGGGGGGGGGGGGGGGGGGGGGGGGGGGGGGGGGGGGTCTATGCTATCAAATAATGATTGTTGTGTGGTGATACTGTGAGTCTCCACCTGGGCTGCAAGGTGTTTGAAATTAGGCTGATATGATGGAAAGGTTTTTGTGTTTAGCTTCGTAATGACGTTTCAAGTTACTAGTTTTCTAATGATTGAGCGAAACTGGACAAATAAGACACACAGGTTTACCTCCATTATTAATGAATGCAAACTCCTCCTCCCATTCTGTTTTAAAAGTTATATTTTCCTGTTTATTGAATGTGCAACATTAAAGAGCTGCAATCAAAGGCTTAAAGAGCCGCAGTTTGGCCACCCCTGCTCTATAATATGTAGTCCGCTGTGCTGGGGTAAACGTAGATTTTAAATGTAATTAATTACAATATGTCAACACAATAAAACACAACACGCAATCATAACCATGTAATAAATACTTATATTGAAGACAAATAGCGTGCCATCATTTATTTTTGGCAAATGAACCCACTTTTTCAAATCCGAAACCCGTACACAGCGTTAGCGAAAACCGTTTGCGCAGGTTCAAGCAGCTTGATACGCAGAAAAACGCTCGGTAGGCGATCACTCGCTCATTTCTACGAGACGTGAGCGCCTGAAATCAGTCAAGCGCGAAACCAGACAGAAAAAATGAAACAAACAAACTTGCGTACATTCGAGCGAGCGCGATACGCATAGTGTAAACGGGCCTTAAATCGGCCAAATGGTTAACTTTAAAATGGTGTACAATGTTAGTCAGATAGAAGTCCCTAGGAAGTAACTCACTGGTTCACGATTAAGGCGGTTTAACGTAGAGAGGAAGAGAGGAAAGATTGACATGCGCATTTTCAGTTTGAAGGTTTGTTAAAGGTTTTATACCTAAGACGTGATTTATACTCGGTAAAAGGTATTACGCTTTGTAATATGTCAGGCAAAACGTTGTTGCTTAACACAAAGGTCAAAATATAAACTAGACCAAAGTTACGATAAATGGTCATTGTCAGCTTGACCGCTGCATGACGAGAGGTTACTGAAGGCCAGTTTGTGGGTATGGCAAAATCCTTGTGAGAATGATTTTACGTCACAACGTAACTTGTTTATTTTTGGACAAATAACCCATAGAAACAATACACGAGTTTTTGTATCAATTAGGCAACATGTTATTGTTGAACAAGAAGGACTGCGTCCTCTTAAAAACGTGTCAAAAAGTCATTATCGGTCGTTCGTATTTGCACGGCTAGAGGTTACTGCAGGTCAATAAACGTTTGGGGGGGGGGGGGGGGGGGGGGGGGGGGGGGGGGGGGGGGGGGGGGGGGGGGGGGGGGGGGGGGGGGGGGGGGGGGGGGGCAAAAGTTTTTGACCTGACCCCGACCTATTTGGCATTGTATTTGTTTGTTAGTGAAACAAGATTTGCAAGACCGAGTCTTACAAATGGGTTTGTCACGTTAAATATGTTGCAAACTAAAAAAATATTATGTGTGGGTAAAGTCTACTCGGAAGGGCCACCTGACTAAAAATAACTAGAATGTAAAACAAGGTTTCTAAAACAAAACATATAAAGCGACCAGTAACATACAAGTGAATTAACGTTGGCTATAACTTCATTCAGTACCGTACAAGTCTGAGTCTGAACATATTGCGTCTGCGTGAGCGGTGCTATCCGTGAGCGCGTGAACTGTGTTTATCTTTGGGTTAGCAAACGCAAATATATTTTTGGCCTAACAAACGCAAATATGTACCGACAACGCGGTATTGTAACTCGGGGCGAAGGTAATGTCGCTCCAAACGAACCACATTAATTCGGAATTTTCAGTGCGTTGTTACAACCCGCAAAAAGTTGCAACGCGTAGCAGCTGTACGTCGTTAGCACAACGCTTAACGACGATCACAGAAAAAAATTGTTAACTTGATTTATTGCCAAACATCCGAAAGGAACAACAAAATCAGTAATAAACGGACTTTACGTTATCATGTAGCAATAAACCATGCAATCGTTGCGTATAGCACATGTGATTTTGCAACGTAGTTGGTGGTAAAAAGTAAACGCGAAGATGTAACAGCCCGTATACTGTCCCATTCTGCTGTGATAATTCCACACGGTCCTTCACTCCATGCATTTACTCGTTTCCTGTCTTACTACTACTTAAAACAAGACCTCCGCGCCCCGCGTTTTTTCTGATTTCCTTTATTAACTGATTATTTTTGCAGGCAAGGTAAAAATGTTTCGCGAAAAGCTTATCAACTACGCGAAAACCCTTGTGCGTGGATATAAATGGATAGGTAAGAGTATGTTTCGGTTTCAGAACATTATTTAACTTTAACACTTATTTTTAGTCATACTTACCATATATATATTTAACAGTAATATTATATATTACATATTTACGGAAAGACTTACCTTTGAAATGAGCGCATTTGGACAAAGCCTTTGTAAAACTGAGTTTATCTTTGGGTTAGCAAGTGCAAATATTTACTGTAGCGACAACGTGGTATTGTAACTTGGGGCGAAGGTAATGTCGCTCCGTAGCAATATTTCAAAATAATATGTATCTACAGAGTTATCGCCAATTTTAAAAACAACTTTGTGAAATTAAAACTAAATTTGTTTTGAAAATGAACTTGTAGATTAGAAGTCGTTAAAATTTTTGAAGGAAGGACGCATTAAGTTTGTGTTTAGATTCTAAACTTGTAATTTATAACCGCTGATAATAGCCGAATAAAATAAAGCTTAATAATAAGAATAAAAGTAAACCTAATTTACTTTGGTTTGTGTAGAATTAATGCAGACAGGCTACAGTCGTATATTTTTGGTAATATAACATCTTATAGAGGTTGATTTTATTTAGTTATTTAAATGTGGAACGCACAGTAACGCTCCCTAATAACCATAAATTTTTCTGCTGTTGCAACCATTGCGCTATATATGTATTAACAAATGCTAACCTTTCACTTTTCCCATTTTTACTGGCTTCTTTGTTTTAACACGTGTTTTTTGCTGTGGCGGATAATTTATGTTATGTAAGTTAGATGTTTTGTGGTCAACCCGAGTACCTAAATTTAATTTCAGTCGCCCTGCTTGTGCCTTTTATACCACACAAAATTTAAACCTACTTTTTTTGTCTTTTTATTAGATCTGTTGTCGGACTTGCAAGAATGCTCAGAGGATCAAAAGAATTATTTTGCGAATTTTCTGCCTTTGAGTTTTGATTTCTCCAACACCCCCATCTCATCAAGTGCAGCGAACGCCTTGGCTGCAATCCTCCCGAGTTTGAATCAAACTGTTAAGTGGATGGCACTTCGAGGCTGCAACCCGAACTCAGACATACTGAAGTTGATTTATGGAGGAATCAATAAAATGAAACACAAGGTTGTTTATGATTGTGGGTCGCCTTCCCTGAAGGGCGCACTTCTATATTTGACTCTTTTTTTTTCTTCCCGAAGTTTGTCCAGACTGTTTGCCATGAAATGTTTCATGCTTATTGCTTAGATGTATGATCATGTAGGTGTGACTTTTGTTATGTCCAATCCTACAGCCCCAACATTTACCCCACTAGATCCCTAAAAAGAGTGAAACTTTTTTGATACATCGATTGTTGTGTTTTACCGTTTTCTTTGACACATTTATGCGTAAAATAGCTAACATTTTTAAGGAAAATTAGAAAACAATTCACATTACCTAAACATAAATAAATGGCATAATGACGTAACTCGTCACGTGACAATTAATCGTTTATTTACAACAAATAATCATCAAATCTTGCGCAGATCGAAAATCTTGATCTGAGTCTTAACGAATTCGGAGATGCCGAGATCGAAATTGTTTCCAGGTGCTTAGGAAAAGTAAAGTGGTTGGATATGAGGAGTTGCAGGATCTCTGATGATGGGAAACAGATTTTATACAGCGAACTGGAAAGACTCGGACTTCCCGTAAGATTGTTATTTTTTCTACATTATCTAATTCACAGAGTTTTAATAAAATTTGCATCAATTTAATTGTGACATTGATTGATAACGCCACACTGACAACAATTCTAAAATAAAAATGACCATTATTTGTGTTTTTTGATTTAGGCTTTCAGCTAAATTCTTTGTTTGTGTTTAGCGGTCAACTGTTTATTTCGGCTATCAACTTAGAAGATGAGTTAAGTTCGACTTTAAACTTTTTCATCAACACAATTTTCACAAACTTTGTCGTTTACTTTCGTTTTGTTTTTGTGTGGCGAATTTTTAGCACTTTCACCTTTTGTTAACTATGCATTATTCGACTATCTAATTTTCACACACCTACGCGCACTTGTAATCTTACCAATTTGCAATCCATATTATGTTTACTTGTACAAAACACATGTAGTAAGAAATGGGGCTAACTCTGAGATGAATATGTTTTTAATTGGGCCCTATGCATAATTTAACAAAACAGAAATTAACGAAAAAACGTTTAGTTTATGAAATTAGTAAACACAGTGGATTTGTGTAGTTTGAAAATTTATGTTTTGTTGTCAGAATTGAGTCACTTTTCGTACCTGTGTCGAAATCCTAATTGCAAGCTGCCAATTCCGGAGTAAACACTGGACAATTTGGAAGTAAAATGACGTTTCATTGGAACTTTCCCCCTTTGCCATGTAGTGATTTGGCTATATTTTGTACTGTGTACTTTTGTAGATTTATATTTTTTATCATTGTAGTTTCTTCATGTGTTATTTGTTTTCTTCATTTGTATATTTTTACAATTTATTCTTTGTTAATATTTTGCTCACCCGTTATGTACTGTGGAAATCGTGAGCACTGTTTTGTATGATTAGTATTTTGTACCATAGCGTTAATATGCAGTTGCGCCACGTGCAATAAATTGATGTTTTTTTAGATTACAATTATGCGCCACCTTACTTTAACCTCTCACTTATTAAGTTGAGTTGTATCTTCTGTTTTAACTGTTAACTAGAGATTGGAACTTGAAGGATTGCAAGTTTTTACTCATTTTTTTGCATATCAAGTTGATAAGACTGTCTTGGTTATTATCACCGAGGAAGAAAAAAGTAGTTAGTGGTCAACTTACCCACCTTACCCAGTTTTGCACCAGACTCAAAATGATTTTTTTGTTTGATATTTAAACCAAGTTTGAAGATTTAGGTTAAGAAAAACCACAAATAACCGCAGTTTGTTTAACTTTTCCCATCTGCGTTACTAAACGATAATATTCCGTTTCGTCCAATAACCCGTATATGTTAAAGCAAAGAACAAACTGATCAGGAAAAATCTTTTTGTGCCTCCACGTTTGTAAGGTAACGTCACAAGTCGTTACAGCACCACCAAGTGATTAAAATAACTCCTGTTATTACGCACGTGGGAACAACGAAAGCACGTGAGGGCAGGAACTTGGCCGAATGGTCTGGCACACCTGACCCATATACAGACATAAAAAACCCTGATCGGGATTCGTCCCCGGGAGTGTCCTGGGTTCGAACCCCGTGAAAAAAAATGATGTCAAAGTAAGTTTAGTAACCCAGAAGTTTTAGGTTGCCTTGAATGACGTCATAAGTGTTATAACACCACCAAGTGATGAAAATGTGAAACAATTTTTTAACTTGCTGATGATTCTGGTGTGACACCTTGCAGACGACAGTACAAATAGGTAGCGACAGACCGTTCGACAAACAAGGGCGACAACGCAGACATTTTCCTCCTTTTAGCTTGGGTTTCGGTGTAGTGCAGGCGTCTCAAAATCCCAAACTGAAGGGCCAAACACCAACCTTTTAATAAGTCGAGGGCCGCACTATCGAAACATTGGTTACAGTGTAACATTATGCCCGCGGGCCGTGTGTTTGAGTCTCCTGCTCTAGGACATCGTGTAGCGCAGTGGTGTCAACCTTTTTTAACCCGACCCAAATACTTTCCAAAATCTTGTTTTGTGGTTTCTCGCAACCCATAGACATGCATTCTTACTATTTTGGTTGTATTTTTGTCTCTAAATCAGAAAAGCTTTTCGAAAATTACTTCGCGAGCTTGGAAAAAAATCAAACAAATAGTATTCGTTTTTCGACGAAACATTTCCTTTTAGGACGATCTTTAAAACTGATTTAAGCTATTATATTACAGCACATCACTTATGACGTCATACACAGAATTAAACATTATCACATCAAGTTGTCATGCAATTGTAGGTGACAATTTAAATCGCTAGAAAAAAAAACGCCACGAAACAAGGTCAAAAAGCAGCTGCTCTTATTGTCACAAAAACAGGCAAAATACAAGAACAAATGTTTACTTTGTCGCACTGTTCTAGCGAACTCACTATCGTGTTCACTCATGCGCATCGAACCGTGTCATTTGTTTTTGTTTTTTGTAATACGGTATTACCGCCTTTATCTGTTTGCAAGCCCATGGTTTGCGTTGCTCNCGGGCCGTATGTTGCCCGCCCCTGCTCTATCTTCTACATTAGTGGTTTTCTGCTATTTAAGGATTGCGTATTGCAAGAGGAAAACCAATACAAGTACAAGCAACGGAAAGGAAAAGTAGAAGAAAAAGAACAGATCATAATTAATCGTTTTTTGTAATATGATCTGAACAAGTTTAAAATATTAACAAAACTAAGGGGGGGGGGTTGACTCGGACTTAAAACATATACACAACAAAACACTTCCTTTCCTTCATAACAAAACCCTTTTGAACCCCATTTTACTGTTTTTTTTATCACAATTATACCTCAAACTTACTTCCTTACCCGATCCTTATAGACAATTTTCAGTTCGGGGGGGGGGGGGGGGGGGGGGGGGGGGGGGGGGGGGGGGGGGGGGGGGGGGGGGGGGGGGGGGGGGTACAATCTGAGTAAAATAACCCTTTGATTATATAAAAAAAAATTAACTACAAATTTAATTTAATTTAAAATTTATCTACCCCCATACCTAATACCCTTAGTATACTACCTTCGAAACAAACCTTTCAAACTCTAATGTACATGATATTTTGTTTTTGACCCTTACGAACTTAAAACTTAAACGCACAAATTTATACATATAAATAAATAAAACATCCTCCTACCTTAAGTTTAATGTTTATTTTATTAACTTTTCGACATTATCTTTTTCGCACAACGTTTATAATATAAACAAGAAAAATATTACCTTTCGGTCGCCGCAACGTAATTTTTTTTCGCTCTTATTTTTGCCTAAAAACGTTTTTGGATATGCATAAATAACGCTCTTTAAACGTTCCCCACAAACAAAAAAATTATGAAAAAAACGATAATTTCGTTGTACTTTTTCAACCTTCTCCCCTTGTTATAATGTTTTTTTTCCTCCCTATAATCGTAAATATAAGAAGGAGACGACATAATCACAATACGATCGGTTGGTCGTCACTTGTTGAGGCGAGGTGGGGCCTCTAGGAAAAAAATAAGGATTGCGTACCACCTAGCAACTTTTACTATCGCTGTGTAGGCCTACCACCTAAATCCTATTTGAATGGGCAGACCAATGGGTGGGCCCATTTCCCGACTAGGAGCAAGGTTAGCAGTTTAAGAATCATGTCGAGTTTCGCCCCAAACCAATGCTGGTCAGTTTGGGTCAAATCTTGATCTGATTTTTATTGAGTATGGCAAAAAGCTACACACGTACCTGAAAAGCTTACCATGAGTAGCAAGGGTACCACAGGTTGTGAACCACTGCTCTACACGTTTATAACATGACTCGGACATGGCGCAGATGTTCAAAGCTTTCACCGCTTCAGAATCTTAATATTGTGGGGGGGGGGGGGGGGGGGGGGGGGGGGGGGGGGGGGGGGGGGGGGGGGGGGGGGGCAATTAATACAAATATAAAAGACTTACTTCAAAAAACATAAAATTAAATTGAATAAAAAACTTAACTTGTCCGCACATTACAACGCAATAGTTGACACTACACCACCAGCAATACACACGCACGCACCACGAGCCAACTATCTTACTAACTGGTTTAAAACATGAAGCAAACAAACAGTTGATTTCATCCAATAGAATACGGATTGTTTGCCAAATTATGACGAAACAGACCAATTGTTAAGATTACCAGTTAAAAATATGACTTACAACGGTTGGTGAAAAACGTTTTAAAGTTCGTTTGATTTGGTCCTCTATGTCAGTTTTATAAGTACTCGGAATAAAAATATGTATTCTCATGTTGCTATTATAAAACTATAGTTGTTTGTTTGTCAAAACTTTGAATCTAAAAACAACTCAGCTTCTTAACATTGAAATTATTGATTGAGGGGTTCTTTAAACCTGTTTGTAAATGACTGGTAATTATTATACCTGAGAAAAATTAGGTGGTTGTTTAATTTACACAGCTTAAATATCTCGTTTACGACAGAAATACCGTAGTTACTNGGCCCAATCATTCGTTATCGCGCGGTGTTTTCGTTGCGTTGTGACGTGCTTGCGTTTCATTCTTTTTTCCTTTGTTTATCGTGCACTGTTCTAGTCGCATTCAGTGTTATTTACCCTGATGAAGACGACCTGTATAGGACGTCGAAACGTCGGAATAAAATTACATTTGCCAGAACAGCTCTACAGACTTGATACTCTGCCTGGCAGCAATAGCTTACATACAGATATCGTACTTGCGTTTGTTTTTATTCTAGAGTCAAATACAAGTACAGTATCTGCATTGGGGGGGGGGACTGTAGGATTAAAAACCTTCTAATCCGCGGCTTACAATCGAATAAATATGGTACATTTTTAGTCCGACATTTGAAACATTATTGAAGCTCACTGTAAAATGTCAATTCAAACATGCAGATTTCGTTGCGTTGTGACGTGCTTACGTTCCATTCTTTTTTTCTTTGTTTATCGTGCACTGTTCTAGTCGCATTCAGTGTTATTTACCCTGATGAAGACGACCTGTANATCCAGGTTTTTGTGAAAAAACGGAAGCTACTCGCGTACCACCTGAAAAGCCTTCGCGTACCACTAGTGGTACGCGTACCACAGGTTGGGAACCCCTAGGTTAGATGCTTTGTTTAAACACATTTTTGGCAATTTGTACCACTTAGGGTGAGGCATTTGTTTTTCCTTTTTAGGCAACACACGTCGAGCAACCTCTCATTGTCCGTTGTATAGATACTATCACTTTGTGGATTTTAATGTGTTCCCATTTTACTTTTTTTCTGACAGCATTCGCTTTTCAATATTTTGTTCCATTTGAAATAAAGATGAC
>QLIY01002289.1:0-20621 GCA_003260075.1 Phallusia mammillata | reverse complement strand
TTATGGTAAGAATAATTGCTGAGTCAGCACCATAAACACCTATGCTCTGTTGCGCCACCTCCAGACGTTTTCAGAGCGGGCCTAAGACAAATCTCAGTGTTAGTAGTTCCCAAAGAGAGGATCCAAAGGCTTCGTCGTGGTCCCACTACATTTACAGATGATACCGAAGATGACAATCTTGATTCGTAGGCTACACTTAGTTTATAATTGACTAAANGCGCAACAGAGCATAGGCGTTTATGGTGCTGTTACAGCAATTTGGGTTTATGGTAAGAATAATTGCTGAGTCAGCACCATAAACACCTATGCTCTGTTGCGCCACCTCCAGACGTTTTCAGAGCGGGCCTAAGACAAATCTCAGTGTTAGTAGTTCCCAAAGAGAGGATCCAAAGGCTTCGTCGTGGTCCCACTACATTTACAGATGATACCGAAGATGACAATCTTGATTCGTAGGCTACACTTAGTTTATAATTGACTAAACCAGGCTTGCGAAACCTTTTCGTTTATAAAGTCCATCGGACATTTTATCGATACTCATATAAGCCGCATAAACTACTTTTATAGGCATGGGTATCTACACTTTTTGCTTTACATAATAATCTTTTGCAATTATTCTGAGTAGAACATGCCAACGCTAAATAAACAAGTTATCATATTTGAAATTTTAACATACACACATCTGGCCGACTCATCTTTTTGGTATGGTAGTGCCGTATTAGATTTATTTTTGTAAACTTTTAAACTGCCCTATGCCATGTTTTGAACAAGAATTATATCCCGTTTAAATGTAGTATTTTCTATGAACTAGATTTGTTCGTGTGTTGGGGATTAAGCCGTCACAGTTTCAATGGTAGGAAAAATTGAATTAAATAAAGTTTGTGGATTTGAGTAAACATCAACTTTCTGCTATGGTTGTTTTGAGCACGAAATGCGTTCTCCAGTTTTAACCATAATAAGAGCAGAACAACCAACACAAATAGATTGTAATGAAGGTCGAAAGCAGGTTAAGCAGTTACAACCAGAAACGACCCTAAAATAAATACTGCTTGCCATAATGAAAAACAAACAAACATTTACATAGCGTTACAAAAAATTCCTTGTCAAACTTCAAAGGTCAAAATGTTTTTTAGTTTCGTTTATCTCATAAAACCATTTTGCTTTAAGTTGTTGTGTTCGTAGGACAATAAAACTTTATCTAACAATATGATAAAAAATAGTTTGCATTATTTTTTCTCAAAGTTTTGTTTTTAAGTCTAAAAACAATATCCAGCATATATTTTATTTGACAGACTGTAAAATCAAATGAAGCAGAGTGTTGTTACGCAACATTCGTTCGGCAGAACATATTTCAGTTGTTAAGTCCAATAACAACCAAAATTAATAAAGTTGGCCCAAATACACCACGCTTGTTTACCCCCCCCCCAGTGTATTAAGGAGTTTGTACCAGCCTCTCTCACTGTGATTGCTTAGCGTTAAACATGCGCCTGCAGCGAACAAGTTCGAATTGTTTAAGCCCTTTTTGTTCTGATGTGCAGCAGTAAATAATGTTCAGATATCTTCTTTTCAATGTGATCTTGTATCAATTATTCGTGCATTCCAAATTTATGTTCGAATTTATGGTGTACATACAGCATTAATATCAAATCGATTTTGTCGTTTTGGTGGCGTCTGTTTCTAATAGTTTGATATGAATTTTTTACTTGCACTGCACCGACAAAACCTGTGGTACCAAACACATCTTTAGCACCGATTGTAACCTTCAATAGCCCCCCCCCCCCCCCCCCCCCCCCCCCCCCCCCCCCCCCCCCCCCCCCCCCCCCCCCCCCCCCCCCCCCCCCCCCTGGAGAACAGATTTATTGTGACGTTTATAACGGCATACGTCAGTTACACTAATAAAAAAATTTTCTAATAGGTGTAGTCATTGTGTGTTTGACATAAAGTAATATACGTAGCACCTGCCACATATATATTGGTATTCGGATTTTATTAACAATATTAGTATCCATGCCAGGTAATCCATAGGAGCGCGGTAGCTAACATGCGTTTTGTGACGTCTTAAATGACGCAACACAACGTACAGGAAAAGAGGCGTTGAAATCTGGCCATTGTGCACTTATAAGTTGGTGTCACGTTCCCGTTTTCACGGGTACGCAACAGATTGGAACTGACTATGGAAGTTTCTTCACAGCTAACGCTCATGTACTCTAATCGGAAAGAAATCTTTCCTTTCACATTTATTGACGTCCAACCACACGTAACCAAAACAACAATCCAGCACTACTTCGCAATTATCTCTATCACGTTCTGTATCATTCTCTGATATCTTATTTACATCGTGAAATAGGGGCTCTTATATCGCTTGCGTAACAATGATTGGGGAAAAAGGCGTTAAATCACTGTGACCATTTCATACACATAAAACAATGAACGTTGCAACAGGCGACGGTGACACACTAGGACAATGACAACGCAATAGCGCCTAACGATAGACTCTAGACCAGTGGTGGCCAACCTACGGCGCATGCGCCAGACGTGGCGCATTGCATGATTAGAAAAAGCGCATTGCCTTCTTTTGATAATCATGAAAATCAAATTAATAAACTAATAAATAAATAAAGCAAGCGAGACCTATTAATTATATACATATATAGTTTATCAGAGTTTTTTTTATTTTTTACTTAATAGTTCTTATTTCTTATCACTATCCTTCTTATGCAAAAGTTGTTTCTTTCTCTTTCTCTCAGTATACAAGAAGTAGTCATAGAAGTCGGGGTTACGAGGCATTTATGGCGCATCCAACACAGTATGTTAAAAAGTTGGCGAATGGTATGCAAAAGGTTTGCCACCCCTGCTCTCGACGTATAGAAATTACCCGTGATGCGTGGTAATTGGGTCGTGGGATATTGTAATGGGGCTTTCTAGAATATTTGTGACAGTTGGGCTGCTGAAATACCAATCACTCCAGTAACAAAATATATTTAAAGATTCCGAATTTCATGTTATAGACAGAAAACTTGCATATTGTAAGGTAATTTTGTGTGGCAAAAAATGTCCGACAGTTATTTTGCCCAAGTTTTTATATTTTGTTTGCGGTATAAAAGCAATCTCGCATTGTTAATCATGTTTTTATTTGAACTCTGGACTTTTGACGCACTTTGTAGAGTAGTATAACAATTGTCTGTTTAGCGTTTGTGACATGTAACACTACAGAAACCTATGATGTGGCTTAATCCAGTGGTTGTTTTATTCATGTATTCACAGCAGTATCCTAAGCCTCATTGTTTTGGGTTCCATAAACGTCAACCGCTGCAATCGAATAACCCACGCTATAATGGTGACGTAATAAAGATAATACAAACAGTAAACAGGACAGAAGGCGTTGATGGCAGATCTTAAACCATTGTCATCGACATGTTAAATGGTTAGTGCAAGATACTGAGTTAAATGGTTGGTGTAAGTTTTCTTCCTAGAAGAAAATTAGATAAAAGAGGATCTTTGTTTTACAGTCAAACTAATGTTACAATTTTGCATTGGTTAACACAGAAAATATTTTGTAACGTTGTAAACGGTTAATCCTTGCATATTTTCGTTGAATCAGTTTTATTTCAAGAATCTTACAGTGGCATCGGTTACGTTAAGTTTTAAACTGTTTCATTTTGCGATAAGAGTCTGTTTAGTTTCAGTGGTTTATATGTTTGCAATTTGTATCTTGCTTTGGTGAAAACAAGTATCATTGGCCGCTTTGCAAAAATTATGGGCTCATGCTTTTCGCGAAACGTGACAAAAAACAAGAAAACCTCAGGAAAAACAAACGAGTTTTGCCATAATGGTAAGTCTATCATCGATCAGTGAGATTTTTTCNAACGAGTTTTGCCACAATGGTAAGTCTTTCATTGATCAGTGAGATTTTTCCGTCGTCCCAAAAATTAGCTCAGTAATTCCAGTTGTAACGCAGTTACCAGTTATTTATAGTATAGTTTTTTGCAAGAATTCCTATGTGAGATCTATGAAAATTAGAGATTTTAAATGTTGTGAGATTTTTTTTTGCTGGACGAAATTGACAAAGTTTTTTTACCAGCTTACATGAACCGTTGTCAGTAGAAGCGATTATTCTCTTTGCGTAGATACGATTAGACGTCCACTCTGGTGCTTCAAAATAGATTTAAAATCGCGCCTGCCAGGCGCCAACTACAGGCTTCTTCCCACTAACACTCCACACAAGGTTCCAACAGTTTACTTGTAAACAAATCCCTTGCTGGCTTCAATTAGCAGGATGTAGTTACTTCAACGGAAACCAGATGGATAAACTGGCGGACGGTTTTCAAAGGAAATATCAGGGCATAAACACAATAGAAAAATGACGGTCTAAACAAGATAACCGTAGCTTTTGGACGAGGACTTTAAAACGGTTATTTGTTTGCGAGCTCTGTCATACTGTAGGTAACAAAGTACACTTCAAATCAGGCGTATTGTCACAACAAAAGGTTTAACAATACAAGATGATGGCTATTGGCGTATTATTGACAAAGATACACAAGCAAACAAAACAACACTTACCAAAACAAATTGGCCATGAATTGCTGGCAGACTTTAGACGGTAGACAAAGAATTAATTTGTAACTTAACAACTATATTAGTATCATGTTTTTCCTGCAAATTCCTTTTTGTACAAAAAACGTTTTTTTTTAATGTTAAGATGTGTTTTTCTTTTTGACAAATATGGTAAAGACCTGTTTTTGTTTAATTTAGTTGAGAAAAAAGCGATAAGAATAAGTTTGAAGAAGGAAACAGGGCATCCCCCACCACTTACTATAATCCCTACACCAGAAATTGATGATTATGACGTGAGTAGAGTGGATAGAAGGTTTATGATTTAGATCCTTACATACTAGAACTACTTTGCAAATGATAACAATGCGTAGGAGACCGACTTAACTTGGTATGACGCCTTATTCGACTTGGCGTACTATGGCTTGTACATGAGTGTGCCGTGATCGCTGGTCTGCATGACCGCTACAGAATTCCAGTATGAATATATGTTTAACTAAGCTATGTTGTTTTTATTGCTAACTTTTAAATCTTAGGAATGGTCCTCTGCATCAACACTGAATGAGTTTTATATACAGGTGAGAACATACACTTCATTTGCTAACATTTGGAAATAACGATTATATTGTCGGGTGTGTTACCTGTCGTTACCTGTGACAGTCGCTTTTACATCTCAAAAGCAGCAATTTCGTAATTGGACGGAGTTTCATTTAGTATTACTACATTTACCAACAAGTAAATTACGCTTTTTAGCGTGAGTAAAATGGATAACAAATAAGGTGTAAAATCGAACATAATTTATATGATCCAAATACAATTAACCAACGAAATACGAAACTGCGAGTTTTTATAATATCTCTGTTAAACTAATTTGGTGGTGAACCACTAAATCAATCCAGAAAACCTAATATTGAGAAAAATATTCGACGAAAAACAGTTAGCTGAAATTGCGTGGTTTTTGTATTTTGAATGTATCATATTCAACCAAACTAACTTGTAAAATATAGCTTTTAAATACTATATTGTAGCGACCCTGTAATTCCCTAAATGCATAGGACGCGAAGCGAACCTGTTTCTTTATTGTCTCGTGTTGTCTTTTTATGTGCGGAAATGTTGTGGCTCTCGCGTCATTCTATCGACTTTTTAAAAAAAGTGCACGTCACCTCATTGGTGACCACCGACGTGACAACATGACCACAGAATCTCAAAACGCAGTTGCCATAAAGTTACAAACCTTTTGGCCTGCTCAGCCTAAAGTATGGTTTCAACAAGCAGAGGCACAATTTGCTTTAATATCACCGCGGACATCACGAAATACTATTACGTTTTGTCCCCCCCCCCCCCCCCCCCCCCCCCCCCCCCCCCCCCCCCCCCCCCCCCCCCCCCCCCCCCCCCCCCCCCCCCCCCCCCCCCCCCCCTGTAAGTCTTAAAGAACGTTTGCTCTCCATGTTTACTTTGACAAAGTCACAAAGAGCACAACGCCTACTTCAAATGCCTCCTTTAGGCTACAAAATGCCATCAGCGTTGATGTATGACATGCTAATTTTATTGGGTGAACAGAAAGAGTGTTTTTTGTTCGAAGAATCGTTTCTGCAACTCATGCCAACGTATGTACGAACGGGATTTGCTGCCCAGAAACTTTCCGACTATCGAGCTATGGCTCAGACAGCTGATGTTTTGTTGCGTGCCGGACGCTATGATTCTGAGAACGCTGTTGGTTTTAATTTTAAGCCACGAATGCGCCAAAACAAACCTAAAAAGCCAGATGNACGGAAGCGAGATTCGCACCTATGAAACGCGCTGCGTTTAATTGGATCTGCCTTTGGGAAAATTTAAATGGCCGTTTATTCTCGCTGATGTCTCAAAGCCTTTGTTAGGAGCGGATTTCCTGCGGGCACACGCGTTTATAGTGGACATCAAATACAGACGCCTTGTCAACGCCCAGACGTTCACATTGGATATAGGTGGACGTAACCAGACAATTTCAATCGATCGCCTGAAGCCAGCGTACCTGAACGAGACACAGCCGATTCACATGCTTGGAGCGGCACATCGTACAAACGCGCACTGGTCGAGTTATTCGTCCGCTTGTACGTTTTCGTTAAGTTCGCTTCTGGAGGGGGTAATGTACCGACCCTGTAATTCCCTACATGCATAGGACGCGAAGCGAACCTTTATTTTATTGTCTCGTGTTGTCTTTTTATGTGCGGTGTTGTGGCTCTCGCGGGGGGGGGGGGGGGGGGGGGGGGGGGGGGGGGGGGGGGGGGGGGGGGGGGGGGGGGGGGGGGTTTAAAACATTGTTAGCAATTAGCAGAAACTAGCTTGTTACACAATTATGACTTCCTTTCAAACGAGCTGTTTTTTTGAAAATAATTGCAAAATTTGCAGAAATCATTGGAATCATTGAATTAAACTTAAACAAAAGTTTAGAAATAGCAGTCACGGACAGAATGGTTTTGTTCAAAACATTTAATTACTGGTTAAAACAGTTTGTGCACGTCGAGAGGAAATAATCTTAATAAGCCTATATTTGTTGGATTTTGTTTGCAACTTGAGATTATTTCTTTTGATGACTGAATACGATTTCAAGGACAACTTAATGCTGCCACCTAGTGTATCGATTGTATTCAACGTGTTGTGTAGTTTCTGATTCAAACCAACTTACTCCACACATCTATAATCTGATGAAGTAAATCTTCACAAACAAACAAAGATTTTTCATATTATTGTTTCAAAGAAAATCGAAATGAATTTCGTTGCTTTCATTAGGCTTCCAATTTAACGGTTTGGATTTGTATGGTCTTAGTTATCTTTACATCTTAATTAATTAAATGCTAAGTTGATGATTTTTATATTACTTTTAACCAAAATGGCTAAAACTCTGGTCAGTCGAGAACACTTTCAGTAAAAAGAATTGTAAGAAGGTAAGGTACATACAACAGTTTCGCTTTGTGGAAGCATATAAAAAACCCAAATATTTGCAAGGTACGACAGGTTCGTAGTTTGAGCCCATTGTATAATTGTGTATTTCGTCTGTTTAATATTTTCATAGAGGCGAAAACTCAATATAAGCTTACTTCATGTTTTTGCGGTTTGCAAGCAGCATGGTTTATTTACGTTGCAACAAGCATTAGTTGTTATGAGGTTGGTTTCGTTCTGGTTGCAACTGGTATTCCGGGTTTCGACCCTCGTCGCCATCTGCATGTGCTGGTTCTTCTGCTGGGGGCTCAGCAGGGTCAAAAATGTCAAATGCAAACAAACCTTAAAAAAGACACATACATAGGCAAAAAGTGGTTGCGTTCAACTAGATTTACAGGTGATCTTCAAATTACATTTCCTACCTTGGTTTGGAGGCGGTCGGTTAAAGTTGTGTGGATGTTCCACGATATTTTTTATCTACAAGAAAATTTTACACGAAAATTTGAACGCGTGTTAAGTTTGGATTTTTGAACAACTTGGAAGACTTTTTTAGCAGCAATGCAAAATAGAATACACTTATAAGTTAATTACACAAATAGCTAGAATTAAAACTCCACAAAAAACTAGATTAAAATCTAGACAAGTGTTTTACCACTTGGTGATTTTACCTTTTCAGACGAGCTGTACGGTGATCGCCTAAAGGACAAAACCTAGATTTTAAAAAATCAGTTAAAAACGAAGTTGTACACTCAGACATTGCTTCTCCAGGGCTCTGAACGCTACCATCATTTTAACTGAAGTTTTCAACTTAATGGGAGGAGATGATGACGAATCCGTTATGCGTGGATGATTTACACACAGCAAAGTAAAATGCATTGTAATTTCAGTGGGATAAAATGGAAGGTTTCTATTAAAAAAAAGATTTAATAGCGGTCCTGAAAACTTAAATCGTTATTTGATAAGTTTGAGATAAAAACATGAAGAACGGATAACACGTTAATCCGAATAAAACGATAAAGATTGCAGATTTCGATTAAAGGACAACCAGATTTAGACTTAAAACTATTTCTCAACAGTTCCATGTTTTTACGACACAATGTAATTTTTTACTTACTCTTCTGTGAAATGGATAACGCTGAAAGAAACAAAACACGGTGTTACGGCATTTATTACAACGGTCTGTCCTTCGCGTATTGTTTTGTTTCTCGCTGTAAATAAGTTTGTGACAATGACGTTGTTATATACTGCAAACACCGGTTTTTCCGGAACAACTTTGTCGAAATTGGAGAAAATTCTGATCAATTTAAACTTTTCAACGCAACATCAGTGGAAACGAACATAAACAAATCTAAATGATGCCATTTTTCACTGCATGTGTTGTGAAAGATTCGAAATACCTTTGTGGTTTATTCGGTTGTGTATATTTTTTTGTTCGATGGAGTTCGCATGTCACCAGCTAGATTGAAATTAAGTTGGTGTTCAACATTTTACGAACAATTAGTTAAAGAAATTAGATTTAATTCTCATGCCATTAATGATCTATTTAGTGTTATTTGCAATTCAGTCTTAATTTTTGGTGTAAAATGACTTACAAGTTTCTTAAATATTTATTATCAATTGCCGCAATGCTTTGCAAAGAAAGTTAGTGTGGATAGGACGTTACAGATTCATACTGACAGCCTTATGATTGTAAACAATGCTACAAGTAATAATGGAAACGGATTAATGAAAAGCAGAATCGTTAACCTGTTGAGTTTGAACTGATGTCTCAATATAGTTGCATTTTTTACCACAGAAAGTTAATTTTTATTTACCTTAATCCGTGTCACCTGAAAGAAAAAAAACACGGTGTTATAGCATTTTTTTACAACGTCCGGTTCTTTGCGGGCTTTAAAGCTTTGCAGTTTTTTTTAAAAAAAACATTAACCGGAAGATATAAACCCAAATCGTATTTTTTGTGTTTGCTACGAACTGTTAAAGATGTTTTCCTCATGAAATAAAAGTTCATGATTAAAATACGTTTTTCTACTGTAAGGTATCCTTTTGTCGAAATCGTTTGTCTGTAACAATTAACACATAAATATATTTGAATTGTTGCTACATTTTGTTTTAATATTTATTATCTCTGTTGAGTCTACGTACGGGTCAACAAGACGACTTTCTAATATAAATGACCAATACGACTTTCCCCATGTGTTGTAACGCCTGGAGAAGAAAGGTGGATTTAAACAGAACTAAATACAAGGTTAACACCATAATTATCAGTTATTGTTCGTGTTATTCCTTATCCAAACATCGTTCAGGAAACTTGTCACGCATTTGTACTGTACATTTGTATAGCCACACAATTTCTTATTGTTATTGTTTTCAAACAATCGGTAACACAGCCAGGTTTAAAGTGGTGAAATATGCGTGCTTGTCAAAGTACTTATTTTTTTGTTTCTTGTAACTAACAAAGTTTTGACACCGGGTTTGTTAGTTACATACTTCAATGCTTTATTTCAGTGATTTTTTACAGAATTGATTCGAGAACGTTTCCTTAAAAAAAAACTTTCCAGGGTGAACATTAAGAAATATTAAAAATACTCTCTTAGCGGTTTTGCTTGTTTTTTACCGGGCAACGTAATTTTTTACTTACCCCCTGATCTTCAATTTCATTGATATCCTTCTGAATGGAATAAAACAAAAAGGTGTTAGGGTTTATTACAAATATTTGTACATTGCAGTCTTTAAAGTTTAGTATTATAAAACAAGTAAGTTTGATTTTAGTATTACAGTAGGTCGCTTGTCACCAGCTTCATTTGAATTTAATGGGTGATCCACGTTTCTTAAAAGACTAATCAACGAGTAGACGATACATTTTCCAAAAAATATATAAATTGATCCATCAAGAGCTACTTGCAATTAAGTCTCAAATTGTGATAGAATAAGAAGTAATAATCGCGGAAAGAACGTGTTTACCAAAAAGAATGATGAACAAAAATATTGTTTTGTGTATTTTTGATGCATTGCTAGAGCGCCTTAAAGAACATGCGGATAAAATGTTACAGATTGATGTTGATGATCGAGATTTTGCAAGTAATGCGGATTAAAGGAATGCATTATCGTCTTTGGATTGGAAAATATACTGTTGTAATTTTTGCGCAATGCATATTCTTTTACTTAGTATATTCTGATGTAAAAAAGTACCTGTAGATCTAAGTTATTATGCAGGGGGGGGGGGGGGGGGGGGGGGGGGGGGGGGGGGGGGGGGGGGGGGGGGGGGGGGGGGGGGGGGGGGGGGGGGGGGGGGTACAAGTTGATTTAACTTCACCCTAGTCCCACGAGATGTGAGTGTAGTATATACATTACTGGCTACTTGAGCAAAAAAAACGTACGTTATGTAGTTTTACTTTCGATTGAACGTGGCTTGGCAAAAATAAACAGCTCACTTAAGATCAAAGCAAATTTGGGTGACCGTTTCGTGCTATTTTTTCTCATTTTTGCACAATGTTATTGCACTTTCTGTTGTTTGCTGTTACTTTAGTTGCCGCCCAAAGATTGGAAATTCGGATACAAAATCTCAAATATTTAATCGATGGGGGGGGGGGCATTGAACTCATCCTGGCCTGGAATGTTTGTTTTGTTGTTCCTTGCTGAAATGTATTGGATGGCATGTTCTCTTCCGCTGAAGTTGTATGAAAAATGTTTGTCAAAATACAAAATTTAGATCGACAAAAAATAATGTGGGCGATAAGAAAAAATGTCATTTGATTAACAGCTGTTACTTTAGTTACAATGTTAAATTAAAGCTAAACTTTTTTTCACTGAATTTAACCTGGATTCCCAACAAGTTGGTATTTTTGTGTGTGTGCAAATGTATGTATTTAAAGTCCTAAAACTTTTCGATAAATGACATGATAAGGACTTCCTTCAGTCGAATGTTTGGACATGTATTTTTTGTAAGGTCATCAGCCTTATTAATAACAATTACTTGTACATGTTACTAATCTACTGTAACAACTTTCTGTTCGCTTCAAAGGAGAACCGATGCAATTGTGCAAAAAAATGGGTTTTGTACAGACAATAGAGGAATTAGGAAGTGCTGCGTACGAGACGAAGCAGAAAACCTTGTGGGGTGGTCGGTGCAGATACAGTAGACATTTTATTAAATACCGGCAGCTACACTCAACTAACGTTACGTTAACAACATAAATAAAACCTTACCTGTTTCAGATATATCTGCTTTATACTTTGAATCTTTATTTTTTGGCGATAGTTTTGAAACACACTCCCCCATATTAATTTTGAAACAAGAAAATGATAAATACTGTTGTAACGACGAAAAAGCTAAATACTTATTTTTGTGACTCTGTTTTATACATTTGATCGGCAAAAGGCTTTACCTAACTGACTTAATATATTAAATGCTTTTAGTTTCCAAAAAATCAAAACCAAGAGACAAAATAACTCCAACAATTACTCACACCTTATTGCCTGTTTGTCCACTTGACGTCTAGAATTTATTAAAACCTAGTTAACAAGATTTAACTGCTTTTAACAAAAACGTGAAAAAGTCCGTAATATATCTATAAGATTAAACAATAATTGCTGATCTGTCAACTTTTCAAAGAAGGCCTCGTATAGCTTTGGTAATTAGGACCTGCACCGAGAAGTTTTACCACAAAATGACTGAGCTGTTCTAGTGTTTCCAACTGACTTGCTCTTTGAACCCAAGCCAATTAATCAACTGCTGTGTTGACATAATACATAAATAGAGCTTGGGACAACATTAGCCAATTTCGAAGAAATGTTTACAGAGTCCGCAGTACTGTTACGTTAAATATTAGCTCTTGTAGCACTATTGTTTCCGCGCCTAAGGTTCAGGATGCTACTCTAACGGCGAGCCGCCAAATCTAGTAAGTGGACCGCACCCTACCCTTAATGCTTTCGCAAACACAGAGGCGAACAAGCATTCTGTTTTTTATACTTGTCAAAAAAGCGATCTAAAATACGCAGGTCAACTTATGACAAAGTTAGGCGCAAGTCGCACTTAACAAAATAATAAAAAGGGGCCACTCGGCACCGAAAGTTCACACAAGAAATAAGCATACACTGGACAAACAAGTCTGCCGGGGGGGGGGGGGGGGGGGGGGGGGGGGGGGGGGGGGGGCATCACAGGTGCACCGCCCTCAGTTAGGTGGCCACCCTTTGCGAAAAACGCGAGTTACTACAAAGGTTAATTGACAAATGTCCTTGCGATGTTTATGTTTATGCTAGTTATCCGCCAGGTGTCACCCCACGTAACATGTGCCTGGTGTCCTTGTATAAAAGCGCCACGACCTTAAAATACAGCATTCTTATACCTCTGGGAGGTGTGTGCGGTTCAGTGTGTTGCAGTTCATGACATGGTGTCAGAAGTGGAGAATGGACAAGTGTTTGACGCCCGAAGCAATGGTTTGGACTGGGAATGTTGCCGAAAACTGGAAGCGCTTTATTCAGCGATTTCGAATTTATCTGGCGGCAATTGGGTATGACACTAAATCGGACAAGGTAAAAAGTTCTTTGTTGTTGCATGTGCTCGGAGATAGAGGACAAGAAATTTACAACACTATTAAGTTTGAAGAAGGGACTGAATTGCGCTTTGATAGCATTGTGGAACAGTTTGATGGTTTTTGCTGCCCAAGACGTAATCTAACATTTGAGCGTTTCAAGTTTTTTTTCCCGGGCTCAAATGCCGGGTGAAACATATGACAACTTTACCACGGTCTTAAAAAAGATGGCTGCTGCGTGTGAATTTGGTGATTTGATGGATTCACTTATACGTGATAGGTTAGTGTGTGGGATTTTATGTTACAAAACCCGCCAGTGTCTTCTTCGCGAAGAAAAATTAACTTTGGAAAAGGCTTTAAAAATGTGCACGACACACGAATCGGTCTTATCACAAATTGCGGAAATGAAATCTAACTTTATTCCAGTGGGCTCGTCTGTTGATGAAGTCAAAAGTACGGTTGGGCAGTCTCGAGTACTTCCTTCAGGCATAGCTAACCACGTTCCAGGTCGCCCTTATACTCAGCCACGCAGCTCGCAAGCAGTTTGCAATATTTGCTTACTGTACCATCAAAGGCAATGCCCTGCCTGGGGTCAGATTTGCTTCCGCTGCCAAGAAAGGAACCATTTCGCGCGACGTTGCCCGAATGTTGGCCAAAGGGTCAATACCATTGAGGAGTTTCAAGTTGGTACTGTAAGTACATGAAACAGTAAAGATTGGACTATACAGGCGACTGTCAATGGTTGCACCTATTGGTGTTGACACTGGTGCCCAAGTTAATTTAATGCCTTTGGCTGATTTTCAAACTCTTCATTGTAAGGGTTTGATAAAACCAACAAACGTGTCCTATTTTTCTACACCCAGCACCCGATTCCAGTATGTGGTAAAATAGACATTCGCTTGGGGGGGGGGGGGGGGGGGGGGGGGGGGGGGGGGGGGGGGGGGGGGGGGGGGGGGGGGGGGGGGGGGGGGGGGGGGGAGTTCATTATAGTTAATATATAATAAAAACCAACTCGGTTTTTGGATGAAATCCTCGCTCCGCCCCGAAACCGTCATATGTCCTCCACGAACACTGTTTCCGCGGCACATGCCTGAGGATAATTGATTGGATTTTTCGGCAAATGAAGTATCGATTGTTCTTCGTAAATTGGCTCATGCAGCTGAAATTTCTCTCCGTGCGACGTTACGTTACACACTGGCCATCGTAACACAAGCCCGCTCCTGGAGGGCGGTCCTGTAGCGATCTCACTATCGTGTTCGCTTATGCGCATCGAAACGTGCTATTTGCCTTTTTCTTTTATTCGCCATTGCCTCTTTATAAACCCCGATTTCTCTTTCACGTCTCTAACATGACTCGGACATAGCGCCGCACTTCGACCGCTTCAATGATGACACCTTAATTTGTACGAGTGTATTACTTATAATAACGGGAAGCAGTGTCTTATATTCTGGTGTAATATTATGCAAGCAAAATCAGCCAAAATTCAGAATTTTACACTTTTGAAGACGGAATAAATGTTAAGTTTCGGAAATGTAACACGTAACGTATTTGGAGATATGTCAATAATTAGGTGAGAAATCACAATGTTCAAGTGTAGCACTAATATTGTCATACAATTACTNAATATGTATACCAATATATACAAATTCATAAGTTATTGGTTTAAAGCCATCTTCAGCAGCACGTCGAATTAGTAGTTTGAAACACAGAAATTTGTAGAATTTTTGTTGTACATTTCATCAAGATTTAGTTGGTGCGTAGCTGATTTTAGCTACGTTGATTTGGTCTACGTTGAGCGTTGTGTTGCAAAGATCTTGCTAGGGTTGCACTTGGGTTGAAATTGTTGAAAGCAATTCGGGCTGAAAATATTTCGATTACAAATTAACATAATAAAGTGGCGTGAACAAACAATCATCCATAAAAGGAAGATCAAGTTTTCCCACCTGGATCACGTGGTGGCTGTCTTTGGTTTCCTTGCTGTTTAACTTTCTTTGTTACCTAACCAAGCAAAATTTTAGCTAAGTTTTGTTGCGAAATGCATTTAGCTTTTGTTTTCGTTAAAACACAAATGTTAACTTCTGTAAACAGAACGTAATTTTCGTACCTTGTGACGATAAGCTGGTGATAAATATACTCCACTCTAAGGATAACAACAAAATAATATTAGAAAAATTCTACTATTTACTTCAGTGCATACAAATCTTTCTGCTTTTCATGCCTTCTTTCAGCCTATCAGGAGACATTTTGCAACCAATTAGAATAAAGGGTTCGTTTTACATTTACGCTTTACGATAAAAACATAAAATGCCTAAAATGTGTCATAAGGGTTATTCGTATTGTGGTATAAGGAATAGTCAAATAACAGAGAGCCACACAACTGTTTGACCTAAAAGGCATACTTGCTTTGGACGATTTCTGCGGTCTTTTCATCTTCTTTTGAACAGAGCTTTGAAACCCCCCCCCCCCCCCCCCCCCCCCCCCCCCCCCCCCCAGGTGGTTTTGATAAGCTGGGTTTATAAGATGCTTCTTCGTTTGCGCAGCTCGTGCAATGTAGGTAATTGCTTTTTTTAGCCCATGTATTAGGCAAGTGTGGTGAATAGTAGTTCTAAAAGATTCGATAATTTTAGTGACATAAGCCTTTATGTTAGAGCAGATTCCTAGGATTAGGTTTTTTTGAGGAATAGAAGCGTTTAGAGCAGTGGTTCCCAACCAGGGGGGAATTTTGTAATTTGTAGGGGGGGATTTGTGTCACAATATTAATCTCTTACTGGTTGTCTGTGCTATGTGTTATTGCTGCATATTCCATATATGAGCTGAGAAAAAGAAAGCTCTCGAAAAATCGATTTAAGGCAGCAATAATTTCTGTTCTTAGAATGACATTAAAATTTTGATGTCAACGATATTGTAGTAAACTAAATTTGTAGGGGGGTAATTAGATAAGAATATCGACTAAAAGGGTGCACAAGACAATAAAGATTGTGAACCACTGGTTAGGGCTTGCAACATACGGCCAGCGACAGGCCCGCCCAAGTGGTCCAATGTTTTATACTTTTTTACAGCTAAGTCGTAGTAAACTGTTATTTGCATTGCATCATTGCCATTTTTGACATTGCATTACAAGTGAAAGTTTTGCCTTCATGGACCAACCCACGGAATCTTGAGGGAAATATGTTTTAGGGCAGTGGTTCTCAACCTTTTAAGTTTGCGGACCGGTCAACTTATAAAACAAATTTTGCGGACCGGTGGACTTTCAACATCAACCCAAAATAAGTATGAAAAATTCAATTTAATGAGAAGTTTGCTGCTGTCTGTTTGATATTATACGTACGAACCCGGTTCTAATGAAGTTTCTGCAAGGCGAAGTAGAACGTTGACTTTCACACGATTTCTCTGCCTTCAGCATCTTGCCTTTTGCAATTGAGATATAAAATTGTAATATATTTGGCGGACCAGCGGATGAGAACCACTGCTTTAGGGAAAGTTTATTGACAGGCCCTCAGCATCATTGTAAATGTAAATTGCCCATTGAAATAAACCTTTGTACGCCGCTGGTTCAGAGCGATAAACACTAGGTCTTGTCATCCTATTTTAGCATGTTGTAAAGCAACATCTGTAAAAGTTCATACTTACATGTTGTAAAGCAACATCTGTAAAAGTTTCATTTATGCTGAACATGCAGTTAGCATGACAACCAGCACCAGTGTTAATTTATCAATGTTCTTGGCTTTGCGAAAGGAAGTTGTGTTCGAGTAATTTTGCGGTGGATTCGTACCTGGTAGATTTCTGTTGCTTCTTTCTCTTCACATATTTCACCGTTTTTAAACTTTAAAACAAGGACATGAATAAGGATAAGCATCTCAAAACACAGTTCCTCCCCAAACACTAGTAAATGTTTGCTGGAAAATGCGATGTTGAAAACCGAACAAAACAAAATGTGTTGATTTCCTCGTATGAGTAGTTTACAATGTGACATTAGGTAGAGATATAAGATAATCTTGGCACAAGTTTCAAACCACAGCAATTAAAGGTTTCGTTTACCTGCATAACTACCTTTATTGTATGTGCACAACGTTCTGAACATTCTTACAGTGCTTGCAAGAAAGTGTTAGATACTATCCAACTTACCCCATGTCCGATAATTCTTCACTTCAAAATCAAATGTTTGTTGTTAAATGTTAGTTTTACAAAACCTGTTCAAAATAACAATTTCAAAAGTTGTGAGTTTGAAAAGTTTTTGTAAAACGTTTTACTCTATGGGGGTAATCTTGTAAATCAACAGAAAAGAAACTAACATATTTAAGTTCTCCACAGCAGAATATCAGACGGCCTGCTGGTTTTTTACTCCACCTAATAATGTACTTTTGAATGAAAACACAAAATCACGATACACCAACAATGACATTCGACTCATCAACTTATACCGCGGATAAGAAACGAACAACAAAGTTTATGCTTTAACAGTAAATATGTATAAAAACAAATTGCTTGAAATTCCTTGTGCTGGTACACTACCTGCTGTACAGTTTAAACCACTTGTGTCATTTTTGGACTGTAGCCGATTCTACCACTTTGAAAAAACAACAGTTTTTAATACTTTTGCATTCTTTAATGTTTGAGAACCATCAAAACTCAGCGAATGTGACACTTTCCACGTGTTCAGTTTTGCTGATACCGCAAACATTCCCTCCCTTCCTTGGTTTTATCTAATTGTTACCGTATATTTCAAAAAAACTGTTTTTGGCTTTTTATGCGGTTAGACTAAGATACACTCCGAATAAAGTGCTAAATATCTGCTGACAGCCTTCAGCAAGTCCTGCATAAAAGTTCTTGAACCCTTTTTTGCTAACACATAACTGTGCTGTTGAACACGACAAAGCATAATAGCAAGTACTATATGTTGATGAGAATAAAAGTAACATGGCTTGCTCAAAAACCTTCACAACACAGTGCTAAACTAAAGTATTTTTTGCACAAGAACTAGACAGATAAACCCCCCCCCCCCCCCCCCCCCCCCCCCCCCCCCCCCCCCCCCCCCCCCCCCCCCCCCCCCCTAAATGTCGTCACGTCACGCTTAAACGCTATCCAGTCGAAGCATGACGATACGCAGTCATGATAACAAATTTGTAGTTTTCTTGTGTTTTTGTGGTGAACAAATCTGCGTAGGAAGGTAATGTTTATCATGGCAAGTCAAATGTGCTATCAAGGTAGTAACCATTTGACCGTCAACAAACTGACCGTGTGTTAAAACAGTCAGACATTAAACATCCGTCTTTTAACAGCAAGCAGAACTAACGGGTTTAGCCAGCTTTCCGAACGAAATACCTGTAACGCGTTCACGCATGGAGTTTGTTAGACCTTAACTATACGGCTGACATGAATGCCGAATGACTCACAGACATAATTTTAAACCTAATGGATGTTAAAAGCTGGAGAAAATGTTCCAGACACAAATGTCACGATTAACTGACACATCATCATTCTTCGATGAATTATTTATGACTGATATTTTATGATTCCATCATACTTTTTTTCTCGACTTTTTCAAAGCACAACCACCCATATTTTATGTCGAAACTTTGATGACAATAAAGTAAAGACAAGCTGTGGTCAAAACTTAGAAACGAAAACGGTTTGTATCGGACAGACAAATGTTCTGCTATAAATGTAGGGATACAAAGTATGCCAAAAGTCAGGAGTTCAAGCAAAAACATTATTTTGCAGTGCGATACTACTTTTACACCACACACAACATAAACAAATTGTGCAAAATTCATACATCATTTGCCACACAAAACTACCTTACAATATGGACATAGTACTGGAGTGATTGTTTTTTATCTAATGAGAGGATAGAACAAAGGCCAGAATTCAACGTCCTTTTCCTGTTCATTTTTTGCTTCATTCAAAAAGTCACTAAACGCACATAAGTTCCGCTACTGTGGTTTACGTGTCTACGGAACGTGTCTATAGAATCCGCGCTGCTGTGTTTTATGCGCTCGTTTTTAGGGAAAAAGGAAAACATTGGGAAAAAACCTTAAGCACACGTAGCAATTATTAAATTAAGAATTAATGCAAATAAAACCAAGTATTAGTTGTTATGAAGCTGATTTCGTTCTGGTTGCAACTGGTTGTTCGGGTTTCGACCCTCATCGCCATCCGCATGTGCCGGTTCCTCTGCTGGAGGTGGAGCAGGATCGAAATTGTCAAATCCAAATAGGCCTGAAAATTAACTAATTACAGAGTTAAATATTAAATTAGGGTTTCGTAGAATAAATTGTTCTCACCTCGATTTTGAAGTGGTTGATTGAACCTAAATCGATTTTCTTNGAATAACCATATGTATGCTCATCTCTTTACTAAATTCTGCTTTGTACTTCGTATACAACGGCTCACAGTTCATTTGCTAAGTTAAATATAAGCGCATTTTATGTTGTAAAAGTAAATACCGAAGGCAACTTTTAAGTATCGTGAGTGGACATCAAATATGTAAAAGGGATCGACATTTTTCTAAAATCTTAACGTAATCGTATAATAAGCAATAAACTCATCAAAAATGGGTTTAAAATTTGGTGATCAGTTTGTAACACATAACTTGATAGGTGATACATGATATAAAACACCAAAGGATTTACACATTTTTGTATGTTTTGATTCTATGTGTGATGGTTATTAATCAGTATTGTAATGAGATTGTTTTTTAAGCTTTGATGAGGTCAGTCCAATGCTATACACCCCCCCCCCCCCCCCCCCCCCCCCCCCCCCCCCCCCCCCCCCCCCCCCCCCCCCCCCCCTTTCTCACACAACATTTCCATTTTCCACTAAAAGTCGCTTTTTTTCCATGCCAACATAATTTATTTTGTAGATTAAAATTCTCGGAAACGAACCAACGACAAACAAAATTCAGAAATATACCACTCAATACTATTTGATAAAGTTATAACAATTTGATTACCCCCCCCCCCCCCCCCCCCCCCCCCCCCCCCCCCCCCCCCCCCCCCCCCCCCCCCCCCCCCCCCCCCCCCCCCGACGTTAAAAGCGACATGCTTTATTGTTCAAACGTTTCGGCAAATGCCCTTTTCAATGCAAAAATATTGCTGCCCAAAAGATAAATTAACAAAATTAGAACATATTTTTATGTCACAAACTGATCGATCTTTTGTCATTTGCAAATCAGTCTCAACATGTGATAAAAAAATATTGAGTTGTAGTTTTGGAAAGAAAGTGTTGTGCCTACATCAATTGTTTCATCATGTACACACTTTCCTAATCTGAACTTGTCAACAATGCGTGACCACTTAGGCTAACCTGCGAATGGCGCGTGACCGCTGTGGTCAATTTTTTTAACACTGGTAGCTAGCGAAAAAAAAATGCGTGTACAGACAGGTCACAGCGGCCACGCGGTATTTACGGTTTGACCGATCATTTGGAAAGCGAATACAGCCTGGCCACAGTGGACAAGTGGTATTTCCAAGCATATCCGCTGATAGCGGGATGTAAAGGCCCTGGATTTCTATCTTCTTATTCAACCAACCTTTGCGGTACCGTCCACATTTCTATGTTTGCTGTGTTGCGTACTTCTGTTTTTTGTCCGCTGTTTTAAAATTGCGCTACTGTTTATTAGCG
>QLIY01002288.1:7587-20628 GCA_003260075.1 Phallusia mammillata | reverse complement strand
GATGCCCGGTAACCAAATTTTTACCACCGACTGAAATTTAGATCACGATTAAATATACAAACTTGTTTTTTATTAAAGCAAAGATTAAACACTCACGTACAAATGAATAGAAACAAAAAAGATAAAAAAGTTTAACTTAAAGCTATTCTGTGTTTGCAGAAATAATAAAGATCCGCCTTCGAAAGTAGAGTTTTCATCGCAAATGTCACCAGCAGGTAACTTCTACTATAGAAAATTGCTAATTAACTAATAGGAAAATTGCTAATAAAATTGATGAAAACAACACCGTAGAGCCATGCTGAAATATACATAATGGTTTCAACAGGACCCGTGATATACGAAAACATATCTTCTTCTGTTGTCCCCTCAAAAAACTGCAGAATCATCAAATTGTTTGAGGTGTTCAAGCAAAATGTTGAGTCAGGACTTCTATTTGTAACCGAGTTTGAGGTTAGAGAAAACTATATTAAACATTTATGTCCGAGCAATTCAAGAAAAAAAAACCTTTAACACTCCTTTCATTGGTTTGATCATTTTTCAGGAAGTCGAAAGCCAAAGTAAAAACAACGAGAGAACAAGGGACGTGTCACAATTACCGCAAAATGCTGTGAGAAACCGCTACAAGAATATTTATCCTTGTAAGTATTAGAAATCCCTTTATTTATAATGGGCATAGTTGTTGTACATTTGTTTCCGCGTTATAACAGAATTCACATCCACGGTAAAACTGGAGTAAATTTTGTTTTATTTTGATTGATTGTAACAGTTACTAACAAAAAGAGGTATTGTTATTTGACTAGTATTAGTTAACGGTTTTTTATTACGCTGGATATTTGTTGTAACACTTCTGAAACATAAATTGTGAAGTAGTTAGATTAACAAGGTTAAACATTTTTTTCGTGTCATTGTTTTACAGACGATCATGCTCGAGTGGTTTTGCAAGGAAACGGTGGATACGATTACATCAACGCCGCTTATATACCGGGTTACTATAACGAGAGGAAGTTCATCGCCACTCAGGGTCCGAAGAAGGAGACAATCAACGATTTCTGGTTGATGGTTTGGCAGGAAAACTCCAACATCATCGTAATGCTTACTGGCTTGGTGGAAAAAGGAAAAGTTGAGTTTTTTTTGTTTTTTTGTGGTTTACATTATGGCAAATATACATTGACTGGCAAAATCGAATCTTACAACAAGTTAATGGGGAAAACGGTATATTGTTTGACCAGTGATAACTAAATAGTTTTGAAATGCAGACAAAGTGTGAAAAATATTGGCCGGAAATGGACTCCAAAATCAAATTGTCGTCGAATTTGGAAGTTCGAACACAACATGAATCAAGGCTAGGAGGAATCATATATCGACAGTTCGAATTATCCACAACCAGGGTATGTGCTAAATGGCAAAAATGTAACCATAAAATGTAAACCACCAACAAAGTAGTATTTGTCTTGGAAAAACTTTCTTGAATCGCACAATTTTAAACGACATGTGGGCGCCACGTTTTTGGTATGTAAATATGACGCAATAATTCGTGCAATTACTTGGTTGATGTTTCAGGAGCAACGAACCATAACACAGTTGCAGTTTACAACTTGGCCCGATCATGGGATTCCAGTAACTACATCCAACATGATCCACCTACGTAACATGGTCGATGATTTGCAAAACACAAATGCTCCAATTATTGTGCACTGCAGGTAAAGACTTGAAAAACCATATGTTATTTTGATCAGTTAACAAAGCATTTGTTTGTATGTAGTGCTGGAGTGGGACGCACCGGTACTTACATAGCGATGGACAACCCCCCCCCCCTGCAGGTAAAGACTTGAAAAACCATATGTTATTTTGATCAGTTAACATAGCACTTGTTTGTATGCAGTGCTGGAGTGGGACGCACCGGTACTTACATAGCAATGGATACTTTGTTTCATGAACTTGACGACAAAGGAACAGTTGATGTACCGCAAACTGTGTTAAAAATGAGAGAAAACCGAACAGACATGATTCAAAACTCGGTAATGTGCAACAAACGCTAACTTAACTAAGACACGAATGAATTTGGTATAAAATCAAAATGTTTTTGTTCGAGAGGAGAGTCTTATAATGTAGCTAAAACCAGCAACGCGTTAACCATAAATGTTTCTAAATTTGCATTTTTACAGAAACAGTACATGTACGTCTACAAACTTCTTACGGAGCGTGAGAATTTAACAGAAACAGATAAAGACGTGCAAGAACTACAATCGATGACCTCAAGTGAAATGTAACTCCTTTTGTGTTTAGTAGATTAAATCACATAACTTGTTCGTCATTAAAGTCTTACAAAAAAGGATAAACAAATCAAAGACTACTATTGGATTTGTTGGTGTACCATATTGGTAGTTGTCATATAATTGGCAGTATGGTTTAAATCCCTATTAACAACTAGGCTTGACATTATGTGGGCACGCCGCAAAGCTTTTGCTTTACAGCATAGAGACGCAAGAGCAAGAATTCACCACTTTGTTAAGGTGGAGGTTTGGTGAGGAATGGCAGGAAAATCACCCACAGCTCAGAACATGTAAGTTTATCATTCAAAATGTTTGACCTTAGACACATGAAATATTGTGTTTAGATAAGAACACGGCAGTAAAAATTTGGAACAAAAAACTTGAGATTATACAGCAACTGGATGCCTCGTATATTCAGGTGATATTACAAAATACAATGTTTCAAATCACATCACGGTTTCAATTACAATTGGTGGCGTATGTATTGCAATACTTTTACACACATAGATCAGTAGCAAACCGTCCAGGTACAATGTCAACAAGTTTTAATGATGTACATTCAAGTCAGAATGTAAATGATCTTTGCACTTGTGACAAAACATTGTTATTAGCTGATTCTTTTAGTCTACTTTAATCCAATTTTAAATACAGGAACAAGGTTCTTCAGAATGTTTTATCGCTGCAAAAATTCCTGCTGCTGGAGAAAAAGAAAATTTCTGGAAGATGGTTGTGCAGAAAAAAGCTATGGTTGTCATTGATTTGGAGAATAGCATTAATGTAAGACTGTCATTTTTTCAAATCACAATTTCTTTACGTAATCAAACATAAAATTGTTTTTAGATTCCAGTGAATGCAGCTTTACAATACGAAGATATTTCGGTTTCTGTATGTGACGTAAATGAAAGCAACGTCCACAATCTGACAACTGTTGACGTTTGGTCAACAACCAACGCTTTTGTAAGTTGAAAACTTTAGAACAGCATTGCTTCAGAACAAAGTACAAAGTTTGCTGTGGTCTTGTGTGTGAAAAACAAATCAGTGCATAATCTATCAAAAAACAACCCAAAAATACCGTTTACAATATAGCATTATTTCAAAATTTGCGTAACTGCTCGGATCAACATACCGGCTTTTAGCATTTAAAGACCAGTTTTATAACGTGTATAATGAAACTTAGCTTTAATTGTTTTCAGGCTGATACTCAATTGATGCTTCTGCAAGTCAAGGGATGGAGTGACGTGGAACGGCCCCCGAAAGAAATGGATTTCATCAAAATTATCGAGGAAATGCAACGTCTAAAGGCCAAACAGATTTGTCAATATGTGCTGGTTGTCTGCAGGTAATATATTGTTCGCATTTTACACAAAACAAGGAGATCTGCTACAACAAAAATGATATTGATGTGTTCCCAGCAATGGATCAACAAGAACTGGAACCTTTATCGCTTTGGTAAACATTCTCGAACGTTTAAAGGCACAAACGCGGGTGGATGTATTCCGAACTGTGAAAGACCTGAGAGATATGAGGCCGAATATGGTTGACAAGAAGGTAACGGTTTTTCTTTGGGCTAGGGCGAGATAAGTAGACATCTCTTTAAATAAAGTTTATTTTGACAGGAACTGTACAAATACTGCTACTCGGTCGTCATGCAATATCTGTCTGATTTCGACACTTATTCAAACTTCCAATGAACTGCAAACAGACAACGGCATTATTAAGAAATCTGAGCGTTTTCTTTTGTTCGTTAATAGATTTTCTGTCATTTTTGAAACATTTGTTGTTTAATCATGCTGATCTGCAATCTGCTGCTTGTGTGTTGCCCCGTTTTCCGAAAATAATTATATGTGTAAGATTTGTTGAAACTTTAATTCCCAGAATTTTTTCTTAAATCATTTCTGCGTTATCACCCAAAAAAAGAAAAATTGTGCTGAGAAAAATTCTGTTACATAGAATACAATAAGCAATTAATTTTACCGTTATTTGAAAGATAGGCCTACAAAATAATAAACCCACTAAAATCTATGCTAGTCGTTAATTGCTAAATTCAAGTTAAATATGTCAGATATTTAAACCAGTGTAATTCAATTGACTTGCTGTAAAATGTTGAGGGTCGGACAAACCTTTTGTCACAAGCTCATGATAACCGTTGTGGGGAATAGATGCTAGATGGCAACATTTTCATCTTTATAAGGGTGAAGGTGCCAATGTTTGCACTAAAACATAAAAGCGCTTTAACGAGTTGGTAAACACCAAAGTGTCAGACGATTCTTAAGAAACACAAGGACTTTCATTTCTTCTGTCAGTGCGAATTGAGCAATGCTTTTCAGTGTTTCAAGTTCAGAAGCAAGAGAGCGTTTAAGCTTTTTTAATTAGTATTTATTTGTAAAATTATAATCACAGTGTGCCTAACAAACAGCTTTATGATTGAAGAATAGATTGCTTAATTCAAAACCTAACAGTCATTTATTGATATTGCGGTCTGTCAATGTTAGTCATGATCTCTGGTCGCAAGATTGTGGTGTTGTTGTTTCTTGTTCACTACTCACTCACTCAACACAACAGTAAGTTCCATTGAAAACAACTGTGTTTTTGAAACAAATACAAAGCAAACTTCTAAATTGTTTTTAGGTTGCACACACCCTGCATGCAAGCAGTGAAGGACAATGTGTTGGTATTACTATGGTATTTGCAATCTGTTTCGCAGCAAACTCTACCGACAACACTACAGATCAACATGAATACGAAAACTACAAACCAACAAATAAAAACCCTACACACGAAGCAATAACATAACCAGTTTTTTTTATCAGTTGTATCCATCAAATTTTCTTCAGTATAATTTTCGGTTCAGTTTCTTGTAGCGGCAAATGCTTTCGAAAATATGTAGTGTTCAATAACTATATTCTTGGTTTGTACATAGTGCGCATTCCATAATAAAATCATAGACAAACAGATAAGAGAAAGGCTGATTGAGTTTTTACTGTTGTTTTAATAAGTGCAGGTTTTTGTAACTGTTTACATGTCTTTAACCAAATACTACATTAAAACGTAACTATAACTCATAAAGGTTTTAAAATAAAGTTTGATTAATTTGCAATACAAGTGTCTAAAGTTCTGTCTACGTAGAATTTAATGAGTGTTAAAACACCGAAAACACAGTAATCGGATACTTTAAAACGCTTAAGCGAAAACCTAAAATTTCTGCAAAAAAACACTACTACAAAATGTCACCATCAAAGATATTGGAATAAAACATAATTGATTTCACGAAAGAATTTAATGAGGGGAACTCCAAAAATACAACTAATAAAAGAAGTCGTAAAGTTACGAGAGAAACGAAAGGGGATGAGTTTGAGCTTAAAGTTGAGGTTTTGTTTGTCTTCAAAAGACGCTAATCACTCAATATAACAATGAACCCGAAAATGATCATATTGATGTTGCCTCCTTTCGTGTTTTACATTTCATGTGACATCGTTATCTTCATCGTTTTTTTATGATACGCGTCCGAGCCTGAAACCACTTTCACTTTTTTCTGTTATTTTTAACTTCTTTGTTAGTTTACACAAGAATTCGCAGATAGTAAGATTTGTGTTTAATCACTTTTATTTTGTTAACAAACAAACGGCTTTGTCCAATCGATGTTCTCATAAATGAATCCATTTTATATCTATTGACCACATATCTGGACAACAGACGTATCGATAGTAGAGATGGAGATGGTGTTTTGGGAAGAGATACGCCAAGAGTAGTTGATGAAAGTCAGGCTTTGTTTAACAACTGCACTAAATCAATCACCAGACTCGTAAGATTAAAAATTTAGAGCGCGAAAAAAGTGGAAGTCAAAGCAACAAGGCATTGTTGATCAGGAATTGCAAACAGTTTATGGGATCAGCTGAGTAACACTATTGAAAAGTGAAAGAGATTTTAGGCTGTCTCAGGAATAACCTATTCTTCTGAAAAAAAATAATATTTGTCAGAAGCAATAAGAAAGAGTTTGTTTTGATTTTTGACTCAAATATTGTTTTGTACCATCTTGTTTAGCAGGAAATATATTAAAGGACAAAAATCAGCAATAACAGTTGTTACATTTGTATAAAATGCTCTCAACGATGAAGAGAAAAGATCTAAATAAAGTTTTGGTTTTCATTTTTATTCAGTATTCGACGGGACAAACAAACAGTAAGTAGCCTACTAGCGTTGTTTTAATAATGTAAAAAGGTCTTAGCACAAAAGCTGCGTCAAATGTATGTATTCTATGCAAAAAGCATCAGGCCAAAGAAGAAGCGGCAGACAGTGCTAACTGTTTCGACCTAAAAGGTCTAGATAAAGCATAGCTTAAAGTATCAGGTAAAGCTGTTATTCCAACGAACTGTTGCATACAGCTGCTGCGTTTTTTTACCGTTGCCCTCCACCTGTTAGTATCATTTTAGCGTATTTTCAACCGCTAGGTTTTCGCAGCTGTGTCCTGTGTTTTTCGTGCCATTGTATCGTCATAAGTTACTATGCTTGTCGCGTTCAAGTGCACGTGAACAAAATAAAATACGATACGATACGATAGCTACACAAGCTAACACGGCCTATACAAGGGCTGTCAAACATGCGGCCCTTCAAGAGTTTCTTTTCTTTCCCGTGAAGTAACTTTTAGAAGTTATGTGTTTTACTCAGACAGGATATACTCTCAGGCCAGTGTTTACATTAATCAATCATTCTCTATTAGTGGTATATGGAAAGTTTTAATAAGATGATGTCTAAACCCATCTTTAGAACCAGCAATTGCGATAGTTGCGTCATTGTATATCGTTGTTTTCACCCAAAGCAATAAAGCACAGTTGGTTCTTTCACTCTTCTACTGTATATCTGTTTGTTATTTATTACAATATATTTTTTAATGTAGTTAATCACATTATGGAACATTTTCCTTTTTTATTGTGCAATATTGTTGTTGTCATGTTACACCGTTTAGAATAAGATGTGCAGGCCACGACTTGCTTAAATGATTATTTTTGGCCCTCAAAGTTATTTGAGTTTGACATGACTAGCCTATACCACGTCACCAGCTCCAATGATGAGACCTTATAGTTCAGGAATGGCGAGTCACTGAGCCGCGGGTCACGACGTGACCCGCCAAGTGAATTTTAGTGACCCACTTGTAGTTTTTGAAATTTATACTGATTACTATAGGTAGGGTTACCAGACTTCCAAGATTAAAAGCAAAACAACAGTTAGATCAAAGTCCTTTGCCCGACTGCGTATTGTCTTAAAATCCTGATTGTTGGGTCAATTGTGAAGCAACATATATGTTTATTGAAACGTACAACTAAAAACGATTTGTTGTAACTTTGTTGACGCTGTTCGGTTCAAAATTTTCATGTGAATCCTTGTTTTCACACATGAATTTGGTAAAATCAAGTGCCAGGAATCGTCTCAGCTCAGATATGGCTGCTGCGTGAATTAAACTTAAAACTATCTAGGATTTTAAGACTTGCAGAGAAGACGTAGCAACAAGCTTCTCACTGATATTGACATGTAATAAAATATGTGACCCATTTTGTTTTTTATCCGAATTTTGATATCATATATGACCCATTTACACAAAAAGGTTTGCCATCCCTGTTATAGTTTGAAACACTGTGCATCTGCAGCTTGATTTTAGGACAACTGTTCAATCATAAGACATCAATCTCGAGTGATAAAACGACACAACACTACAACGTAACCGATGTGTTCGTTTCAGCATAACTGTACAAATCAACTTATTGATGTAGCTTATTCTCGTTGGTTTTAAAAGATAAAATGTCGTTTTTCAGATATTGCGTAAAATGAAAATCCGTTGTTGTTATTTCTGTTTCTTGCTACGGTATACAAATCACGGTGAAGTGAAAAGAACATGTTTCTAGGTTGTGGAAAGACCATAAAGGCAGTGGAGGACAATGTTTTGATACTATCTGACGATCTTGTGGATGCAGACACTGCACAGGAGAAATGTTCTTTGCTGGGTGGAAATCTTGCAATGACTGATGACCTACAGATCAACACTACTCTCACTGAACTCATGACAGATAAATACACGACAGGTTTGTATTGTGAAAAAAATATTACTGTTTTTCGAATGCGCTTCAAACTTGTTTTAAGGCGTAACTGATTAAACCAGTCTGGTGACAATTAAATTTAAAATGTGTGAAGCAGCTTTGTTTCAGATTTGCAGCGGGTTTATATTTTTTATGACCCCGTCACATATGAAAGATGTAAATACTCAAAGAATTCGACTGAAGTGGATTTCTGGAAAAGTACAAAAAATCTCGGATATCTGTGGTATTTCGACTTGTATAAACGGTAAAGAACATTAAATGGCAACAAATATACTCAAAACTTCAAAATTCTTAATAAATTAAAAAATAAAGCACTAATCTTAAAAACGTTTTTCAGCAAATCTGAAAACACAATGGTGGAAATTTACTTCTGCAATGCCCCAATTTGGGCAGACCAGGGCAAAGACAAAGGGACTGTAACCATTGGAACAAGCTGTAAATTTAAAGTCGGTGGAAGTTGGAATGGTTTGTGCTAAACAACTAGTTAATCAAATAACTTACATGAAACAGTGGCAAAACCATGTTCGCATTGATGCATTTCAGGATGGGAAGTAAGATTTTCATTGTTTTCCAAAACTCACAAACGTCAAAAGAAAATATATAACTACAAAAATGATGGCATAAATTCAGACAAGTTGCGCAGTGTTAATAAAACATTTGGAAATTTCTCAGTGTACAGAGGATCGTTCCTGGCACCAGGTGAGTGTTTGGTTCAAAGCACAAAACACACTACATCGGTTTGGATTCACAAACACACACATTTTCTAAATATTAAAGTTTTAATTGGAGCTCGTTACAACACGTCGTTGAATGGTTGGTATTGGAGCGACGGTTCTCCGGCAAACTTTCCTGTTTCCAACGTTACAACCTGCCAGCAGAGAGCTTTGCATTATGGGATGGGATGGGAGCAGTCAAGCATGAAGTGCAGTGGTGAACCGGCGTACTACGCTTGTCAAGTACAATGTGAGTTAACATACAACAACTTGACAGGTTTCTTTGTATTTACTTTTACTGCAGTCTGGGATATTGGTTGTTCATTTAACGTTATAGATTCAAGTTTTGTTTAAGATTAATAATTTGCTAAGGAAATATATTTTAGTGAATGTTTTTGTGGATAAATTTGAATGCAATGCTTCAACTATAAACATAAGTTGGACTGGACTTGATCAATTCATCAACAACAACAATCTCAATGCTGAGGTAGAGTTAGTTCTACTCATGAAATTTTGTTGTGCTTGACCAATTTTATATTCAGGTTGAAATTCATGTTTTAGAAGTAAACCGAAAAATTACATCACCCTATGCAAATCTATCGACAACAATTGGAAACCTAAGTTTTGCAAGTAATTGTAACATTGCTGTAAGTACTTGTTATTTGTGTAAATATCATGTCTAAAGGCATGCATTACCCCAAAGTAAAGTCCTGGTAATAAATAAAATCAAATCCTATTTGAAAACATCATTCACTTGCATGTTTACAGATCACTGCAATGCTTACAGGATGCCTTAACACTAACGTCTCAACAACCATTCCAGTAAACACTTACGAAAATCCCCCCTCGAGTTGCTATCCCCCAGGTAAGCAAACGTGTTGTATGGTATAATAAATGTCAATCCATAATAAGGAAATATTTACTATGTCCAAACCCTTAACAAAGATATTTGTAGTAAACACGACTGCAAAGATATTTCCATGCAACGCTTCAACTGTGCTTGTCTGTTGGACTGGACTTGAGCAATTTATCGACAACAACAATCTTATTGCACAGGTGCTGATAATTGTTGTGTTGTTGTTGTTTTTACTTGTGTGTTCGGACATTGAAAACAATTCTGTTTACAAAAAATCTAATCCTTAATAAATTGCCAATACACACAGGTTGAAATTTATGTCTATGGGCTTAATCAAACAACATGTGTTCCTTATTCTATTAAATCCACACAAATAGGAAATCTCATTCATTCTACTTCGTATGAATTTCAAGTAAGCATGTTTTTCTTTTAGCAATAAGCCAGAAAAAAAATTATAAATAATAAACCAATTATATTTTATGTTCCAGATCACAGTGACTGTCACTGGTTCAATCAACACAAACATCACATCCAATCTGACAGTAACAACTCCGGGTAATCCCCCTCCAACTTGTTTTCCTGGAGATAACACGAAAGATTCTACAACCAGTGCTGGAATGATTGCTGGTCTGGTGATCGGGGTGTTGGCCCCCCCCCCATTGTTGGGCTGATGGTCGTGTGTATACGTCGAAGACACAGGTTTGCTTTAATTGATTCAAAAATTACAATTTATGCGGAAGGAAAATCAGTTCAGCGTTTCGCAACGATTAAAACTAGCTTGGATAATAAACACAACACTACGTTAATGCGCTTTAAACTTACACATTCTCTACGAAAATGAGATGAACATATTCATACTGGGATCAGCCCTGAAGCGTCGATGCAGACCAGCAGATCCCGGCATACATATCGATAAATCATAGTACGCCAGGCCCATTAAAGGCGTGTGCCGAATCAGGTGGTCTCCCAAGCAAAGCAACTCTGTGTTAATGCGCTATAAACTTACACATTCTCTACGAAAATGAGAATGATGAAAATAATGTCTACGCATAGTTCATGATCAGATGCAAGTTTTGAATCGGTAAAGTTCTGCATGTGATAGAATATTTTGTCACAAATAAAGCTCAGCAATCCAATTAACACATTTCTCAAACACATCTAGGCAATTTGTATCATTGTGATAAATGATGTTTTTGTTATTTTCTACAGAGCAACACACACTAAAACATCTGTTAATTCAATGGCAACTGTGCGTTCCCCACAACAAAGTACAAACGGTATGAAAATAAACAATAGCATTACCCCCCCCCCCCCCCCCCCCCCCCCCCCCCCCCCCCCCCCCCCCCCCCCCCCCCCCCCCCCCCCCCCCCCCCCCCCCCCCCCCCCCCCCCTGAAAATTTCAGGAATGAATATGAAAACGTGAATATAAACGCAACAAACAAAGACGCTGCTTACGAGGAAATAAAATAAATAACAAAAATTTGATCCTTGTTTTCGGCATTTAATATTATGCTGGTTTATGTTGTTAGTTATTTGTAGTGCTCTTGCGATTGTCTCGATGCTTGTATATAAAATATATTACATTTTAACCAGTGGTTCCCAACTTTTGGTAGTTATACAGACCTTTCATAAATGTTCAAAAACATGGAAACCACCATCATGTCGAACCCGCAAACCGAGAATAGTTCGGAGTACGGCTTTTCGATGGGTCCTGAAATTATTAACTGCAAAAAAACGGGATTAGCAACTTTTAGCCACTCTTGTTTACAAACGGGGAAGCACCCTGTGGAACCTGCTTACCAATTACTGGAGGTTGGCTCACGCGCAGGAACAACACAATCCAGTCTTGCCTTTGCAGAAAAAAGTGTATTATGCGGCAATCATGGCGGTCATAGAAACATGTTATACAAACAGTGCGGTTACAGAACACATGGACAAGTTTTAAAACTAAAAAATTCAATAGACCTCGATTGCAAGTGCTGAGGTGTATACGCAGCAACTTACATCATATGCAATGGACAATACGCAGGAAAGACAAAAACCGTTTCGGCACCGGTTGGACACACCACAGGTCCAATATGGAAGGAACATACCGTAAAGGATGAAAATGATAATGCAGCATTACTGCATCACTACGTCACAGTACATCCAACAGTTTTTGCCACATACCCCGTCATAGCGCAATGTTTCGGACGTTCGGCACCCAAAGACCTGGATGCGTGTGAAGCCAAGTTGATAAAAATTACACAGGCCGGCCACCATTAATATTTAAACAAATGGTTTTACCTACATTGCGCTGATTTGTAGTTCTAATGCGTATCTGTTTATCGCATGTCTTTTTATTTGATGCAGTTGTTCTGTTGTGGGCTATTAGAACCAAGATAGAAAAAAAAGTCATTTAGTTTTCCTATTTTATTTTGTATGCATTTGCATCTGTTCCCCTGTATTTAACCTTCGTTGTTTGCAGTTTTTAGAGACTTACGATGCCTGTACAGTAAAATAGATGTCTCGACTTTAACAACTTCATGTCTACTGATTTCGAGTTAACCCTTTGAGGGACACACTTTTTTGTGCACTGCTTTTTTAATTCAGTCAACAATCTTAGTTAAAATGGGTCAAAAAAAGTATTCCCCCAAAAATTTTTTTGTAATTTCTTAGTTTGTTTATTTTAGAGCATGGTACATAATGTACCAGCAACCATCTGGGGGAATTTTTTTTTGAAAATTTTTTTTTGAAAAGTTTGGTGCAAATTCATGGTTATAGTAAAAAATGTATTCAAGGATCACTGTAAGTATACTCTGTTTACTAAAAATACTTGTATTCCATGTATTTGAGTAGTAATCCCCCCCCCCCCCCCCCCCCCCCCCCCCCCCCCCCCCCCCCCCCCCCCCCCCCCCCCCCCCCCATATAGAATAATGGTGCAGGTATTTCAACAATAGTTGTTGTCATTACCCGTGTAGGATTTCAGTTCAGTAAACTTAGCTTCCCAAAAATACAGATGAAAAGGAAATGCTAGTTTTGTACGAAGAAATCATAGATAGCAAATGGTAACAGGTCACAAAAAATTAAAATACAACAAAATCAAGCACAGAAACTTATTTTTCATGATA
>QLIY01002287.1:0-20644 GCA_003260075.1 Phallusia mammillata | reverse complement strand
TGCCAAATCATTGTCACAAAGATCGTTGTTGCAACTATAACATAGGGTAGCCTACCGTGCAAAAACTTGGTCATATGCCTAACTAAATGACAACTTTGCGCGTTTTTGCGATTAACAACGCGTTAACTAGTTTTTGGAGGCCAATCAAACAGAGCTATTAAGATAAATACTTACTAGTTTAGAAAATAATTATTTTGAAAACATGACTAAATTTCTACTGCTTTCACGTGCCTACTTTGCCTAATGGTTAATCCGACACTGCTCCTTGGGATGTTTGAGTGCAAACCGCGACGGAACAAAATGTTTTTTACGGCTTTTATCCAAAGCCTGAGGTTTACAACTATAGATTGACAGTAAGTAGGTTTAATAATGTCGTGTGAAACCGTTGTAGATTTGGCTGTGTCTGAGAGTGCCATATCTCAACTATCACCCTAGGGCGCCAATGTGGGGGCCCAGGCCATATATGTATGGCTTAGCCAAGAGTTTGTGGTTTCTTAAGTCCCGCCGGTGTTATTTGCGTAACAAGGCGCCTTTGTCTATGTATTGTGAGCTCATGATACGCCGTTTCAAATGTCAGAGGTGGAATGAGCATGTGCACTACGACCCAATGGACTCTTAGTAAATACTAAGAAACGTTAGCGTAAATAGCAGCAATGTTTACACATGTAGTTGGATGTCGGCTCGCTTGTAGACGGCGAGACGCAATACAAGCAGCCCTCTTGCGGCGTATTTGTGTTGCAATGACGAATAGGAAGCCATTAAAGCGATATCTGGGTGACCGCTCCTTTCTCAGTACCCTGTGCGGAAACAAAGCTTGTTATGAATAAAAAGTTAATCTTTTCCATACTGACCAAAGCCTGCTTTAGAAAACAGTTTAATGACCACAAACCTTGTGAAAACGCTTTAGTAGTAATTGAGCTGATAACCTCAGGCCGGAAGGCATTGAGGCAGAATGAATGACCAACGGTTCATTTCAGCGCTGACCTACATATGCTTATGTACACCCAGCATAAATAATCGCATGGTATGGTCATTTTTATAATGTCAACCTTGCATAAACGATGACGCCTTAAAATGTGGTATGGATTTTTCTTTCGTTGTAATTTCACGCAAATGATTGTGTGCAATCGGTAAGTTAAGAAGGCTTAAATCGCTTTGCTTCAGTAATCCCGTGGCGAGTCTGCGTTGTTGGTTTGTTGGTGGAATGTGGTTTGGGCTGAAGCATTGAAGAACACAGCTTGTGGATTCGACTTTCGAGCATCGTACGTGCGTAAAAAGTAGGTCAATGATGGATTGGTAAGAAATAGCAGTGAAGGCAGGCCTTTGTTCTCGCCAATAATCCCTATCATTGAGTCTCTTGACGGGCAAATGCTATTTCCTGTTCGCAAGACCCTACTGCGACGCCTGGAATTAGCACCTTAGATCAAAAGCGTGAAGTGTGCAGTTGGTACATAATACTGGCTGTAAATTTAAGTCCAATAAAGTGGGTGCTAGTTGCAGGCGTTCATATCCACCTTTGAAGTTGCTACGTGCGCCGCTTACCAGAACCAGCAACGAACATGTGTCGTGGGCTGGGATCAATGAGGCATGACCGGCAAGTCAATGAATTCCCTTGTGACGCACAGTGTGCTTCGACGCGTGCGCGTGTCAGCGAAAATCACCGGCTTCTCGAACGAAATTTAACAAGACGGCGGCATTTTTGCGGAATAAAGTAGTCTAGCCGGATGCACTGATTACTCCCAGTTTTCGCCAGTGCTTATGTTTTCATTTCTTATGTCAACGTTCATTCGTATAAAATTGGACCGACCTTAGCCAAAACACTGTCTACTATGACGACACGGTTTATGAGACTGATGGAGATACCCAGTCTTTTCCAATCCGTGTATCATTTGGAGATATTGTACTGTGTTCCAGTGCCATTTAGTACAGAACGAACTTTAGCCTAGGGTTAAAAGGAAAATTTAAGTCCTTCAAGGTGAATTTAAAGTAAATTAAAAACAACATGATTGGAAAACCCAAAAGTGTACATCTGTACTACATTAAAAAAGTTTCGGTTGCTTAATAAAAAAACACGATTATTTTGGCAAATTATATTATTTTGACTTGTCGACTTAAGTTAGCTCGTTAACTTCCTACAGAGTCTTCGGGAACCACAGTTGGCAACCACTGCTGTTTAAAATATTGTGATTGCCATGTTTGTCAAATTGCAATGCATTGTGGCCGTATATACAAACCGCACTTGCCCGCAACTGTTCGCTGTGATTTCCGGCTTTCACCGATATTTTAATGCCGTTTAGTCCCACCACGTACGAAATGGCGAACTTTTTATGTGGTTAAAATGGCGAACATTTTATGTGGTTTACCAAAAATTTATTGTTATTTGCAGATGCAGGAATTGTTTTACGAGCATTACTACCTCCGCAAGGGTTACATTGACCCAAACGTTGATCCTTCCAACCCAAAACTATATTCTGCTATGACGCTTCATCCAAACAAGAATCCAGCTTACCAGGTAAAACAGAGAATAATGAACAAACTAACCCTTACAGCATATTGTACTATTTTTAAACCTTTATTTTGGACATACAAGTCCCGCGGTTTGTTCAATGTTTTTTAAAGCGAAGACCCATTACAAACATGCTTCCTCATCTTTTATCAGTCAAAGACTCATTTTTTACTCTTATCAAGTCTTTGGATCCCCATGTTAAATAACGCCTTTGCGAAGCTCGGACATAAATTTTTCGAACCCAATGACCCCCTTCATCCATCTTACGGACTCCTTAACGTTCACGAACCCCTTGGGTTGGGAACCATCTACCATAAAATATATCAGTCGTTGCGTGTGCGGTTTATTGTATATAGATTACGATCGTACAACAGCTAACTAGTAGGGATGGGCTAACACTGCAAATGTCCCGTTTGGTCGAGCACCGAGCATCTCACGTCAGTGCTCGGTGCATTGTGACGTCACAAACATTAATATTTCCACGCTAGTTTTGTAGCTTTCCATGTCGTTGAGTGAGCAGCTGAGTATTAAACTCCACAGGCCCCAGAAGTACGTGTTTTCCACTATCTAGCGCATATAAAAAAACAGTCACTTTTGTTCTTGGTTAACCTTTAGAAAACTTGTTTCGTATGTTATAAGAGCATGAATATGCAAACTTAATGCTCGGGTCAGTTTGTGCAACTGCTCGGCTAAGCACCAAGCAACTAAAACAGTGATGCTGACATACTAATAGCATCATACTAATACAAAAATGTTCAGGTCAAGCTGCATTCGTTTATGGGTGGCAAAAAGATCATTGAAAAGCTAAGCAAGATAAAACTGCTCCAACGTGATGTGTTGGACCTCAGCCGGGAGTTGGATCGAAGTCCTGGAATTGAAGAATACATGCTTGGCTTACATCCAACTCTTCACCGTTTTCGGCCCAAGAAGCGAGATGACGTAATCCCGTGGGATTTTATCAATGACCGTCTACTTTACGCATCTCCTCCGCATTTGGCGAGACGTGCGATGCCTAGTCATCGGCAGGTCTCAATGCGCAATATTGTTATGCAGGTGAGTTTGGATTAAAGACAGGTTTAAAGAATCACAGCAGAGTTACATACACCACTGAGCAATGGCCATTGTTGATCACTCTGTCTTTCACACGTTATGGCTTGCATGCATTCTAAATCATCACGCCAGCACAAAACATGTGTATTTAACCCGTTACGCCCTATCCAATTTTACGATGTCGCCTAAATACCAACTTTGAATGTTCGGGGGCCCATGTTTTTCTGCTCATAGATATAATCACAGAAAATCACAAATATAACATAAATAGAATTGTACCTTGCAGTATTATTAAAACTAAATGTCAAATAATAAAGTAATTGTACCCTTAATGTTAAGTAATAAAGTAAATGTTTAATTTAAATAGTGTTTTTGGAGTAACAACATGGTAAAGCTACCCTTTCCTCTTCGATTGCACTAAAGAAGTGTCCTTTGGCTTGTGTTAAATCGGAGATAAAACTGCGGACTTTTCAAATTTACGTGTTCTATTGTTACTTAAACAAAGTTTCTTTTTATTGCAGGTAATGCGGATGATGAATGAAAACGCCAAGGTGCGCGGCCGAGTGATCGACTTTAAGCAAATTGCCTATGGATACAGGCGGGTGAATCCTCTGTACGGCGCCGAGTACATAGGGGGGGGGGGGGGGGGGGGGGGGGGGGGGGGGGGGGGGGGGGGGGGGGGGGGGGGGGGGGGGTACAAGGGTAAGAAGATGACGCTTCCAGTCAGGAGACACGCCTATCTCCAACAGTCGTTCGTCCGCACGGAAATGTGGGAAGACGACCCCCTGAACATTAGCGCCATCACGCGGAAAATCACCGAATCGAGGCGCGGAATTGTTGATTCAGTATTTGATTCCTTTTTGAAAGGTTCAAAATCATTTTTGGTGGCCATGGGAATAGGTGGGACTAAGCCTCAAGCAGAAGTCCTTCCTGTAGTTGTGCCATCGGTCGAAGAGAATAAGGACAAAAAGCTGCGTATGGATTCTGCACGCTTTACTTCGTATGACAAGGATCCAGAAAACACAGATGTGCCCACTGTGAACCTTATTGTTCCTTTAGTCGGACGCGTTGATACGTTTAGAAATTTTATGACCAATCTGGCCGCAGTCAGTTTGTCACGCGGTGACCCGGTTAGCCTTTTAGTTGTTCTGTTTAAGCAGACCGATCCAGTCAAGCAACAAGAATCGGATATCACGATCGAGATTTTGAACTCCTACGCAGAGAGGTTTCCACTCTACGACCTCCGCCATATTCAAATTGGTGGCGAGTTTTCACGGGGCATGGCTCTTGAAATTGGGGCTTCACATTTTTCAAACGATTCGTTGCTGTTCTTTTGCGACGTCGACGTTGTGTTTGACACCAGTTTTACTCGTAAATGTCGCGCAAACAGCGTTCGGGGATCAAAAGTGTACTACCCAATCCTTTTCAGTGAGTATCACCCACAGTTTGATATCACGTTGACCGCTTGGCGCAATTCAGAGCCCAATATAAGTGCTTTGGAGGCCCTGCAGGACGCTGCGGCAATACGGAGACAACAAAGCCACAAAGACCATTTTGAAGTAACGAACTCAACTGGATATTGGCGAAATTACGGTTATGGATTGTTGTGCGTCCACCAAAGTGATTTTATCAACTCAGGAGGCTTTAACATAAAAATCCAGGGCTGGGGTTTGGAAGACGTGGACCTAGTGGACAAATTTGTAAGCGGACTGAAAACTGGCCCTATTACAGGTGCCCAGAGAAGAAACTTGGAACCTGAAATGGTCAGTGCTAACAAGAGGGCGCTGACCATAGTACGAACACCGGACCCGTCTTTGGTGCACGTCTACCATCCATCCACGTGCAATCCTGACCTTGCAGAAAACCAGCTTCGCATGTGCCGAGCTTCTCGTGCATCCGGGATCACATCAGTTCACAATCTTGCGGTTGCATGGCGACGAAACAACTTAGGACGCCACTTCTACCACCCGGACGAGATCCGCGACCCGGTAAGCGACATCGTGCCGCTAGTTGCCGACGATAAGCGAAATGCAGCACGCGAAAAGCGACAAAGAAAAATGGCGTCTCAGTTAGACCGCCCGAAAGAAAACAGATGACCGCAGTTTAAGTAATAGGCAATCACATGTAAGGGAGGCACTACTTGAAGCAAAGAGATAAAGACGCCAAGCGGTGCTAACACAGCTATGGCGGGATTATGTGGATGGTGAACAGAACTCACTCGGCACTTCTCGTTTCTTCAAGGGGTCTTGTTTTTCTATTTATTAGTCGAACAAAACTACACTGACACATGCATTTTATGATTGACCCTTTCATAGAAGTATTACTTGATCACTGTTTAAAGTATTGGCTTCTAGAAATCGCATTTGAGGCATTTTATTGATTACACATATTATTGAATTAAAAAATTGGTATTGAACAAATTATTTCTAGGTGCACAATTCACTTACCAATGGTATGCGTTATTAACAATGATGTTTCAAGTATTATTTGCTGTAGGACTTAAATCAGTAAAAAAAAATCTTTTGTAAAGAGGCATGTAACAACTGAACAAAACGTTCGGACAAAAATTTGTCAAATTCTCGCGTACTTGTTGCTCACACACTACACATTGTAATATCGGACGTTGTTTCGACCGTTGCCTTCGCTACCCTTTATGCAAATGTCTACCTCAAAACTTAATAAAAAATGGCAGTTTTACTCCTCCGCTCGATGTCGCACCGGAGCCACCCGTGCAGTTTCTTGATGTCATGTGACGTGTCACTGTGACGAACAGTCCAAACGGTGATCGGGATTTTTTGACTTCGGAGCGAAATCAGTGTTTTCAAGTTCTTGTTGCAAACTTTTCGATTTTGTTTACTACTTTTTTTTACGCATTTTTTGTTGCAGTATTTTTATCTGACATTTCACAATACACACTTAAATACAAAAAATGCTTTACGCTTACGAACTTTGGATTGACCAATCTTTCAGTCAAGTTGTGATGCAAGTTGGGTTTCTTTGAAATTTCGCGTTGTTTTGTAATCTGAGAAGAAAAGCTAGGAGTAAACAAACCCATGCAAGTAATGCAATAATTAGCACGCAATTGATACAAAACTGGACCAATCTCTTTTCTATTTCAAGCATTATACATAAATACGAGAGAGATTAGAAATGCAACTAAACTTGTTCGTCAGATGTTAATGACGACAGCACTGTGAATGAATCACTTACCTTTTACTTGGAGTAGGCACAACGATAATGTTTTGAAAGTTATGTAACAGTTGACGCGATTAATTGCGATTTTGGTGGAACCTACTATGGCACGTTTTGTGTTTTCAATTTTTGTCCGTAAAAGACTGAGTTTCGGTCCAATCGCAACACATTTTTCGGTGTAAACCGAACCTTTGTGAAAAATAAATTCGGTAAATTACTACGGAGTAGTCATCACCCCATAAAATTTTTCATTTGTCTAGAAAACGGAGAAAAGAAGGCGATTGCATGTACTGGTAAACATGATGTTCTTGTAGTGTTCGGTTTATGTTAATGGTGGCTAATGAGTCTCAGGTTATAACCGCGTCACTACAAACTAACGAGGTATAAACTATCGTCCTTAACCCCCCAAGCTCCCGAGTTTGTCAGGACCCAGTCCTGGAAACTCCACACAAATGTCTTTGCACTTCGGTTCGTTTGTTTATTACTTCTGAAAGGCACAAGAAGGCAAATCGTACACAAGTGCTCATGCACAAATTCCCACACAAAGCAGCGTCCAATCACGCAGCACAGGACAAAACATGTGCTAAAAGCTCGCCAACACCAGATCACACAGTCGCATCTACATCCTAATTGACTGCGATAGGAAATATCACAAAGTCCGAACATGATTTGTCAATACAGTTGGGTTTGGTTGCTACAGGGGGGGGGGTTCTAACTTCCTCGCAAGCTTTAAGTCTTCGAGCCAAAAACGAGATATTTTGGAAAACAACTATTGCAGAATTTGCACAAATTAAGTCACAATCGCTACATTCTTATTCAGTCTTGGTCTTGTATTTACACGCACACCGCAACGGAGTTACATCTATGAACTTTGTTGTCAGTTCAAAGTCATGGCAATAAAAAGAGAGGCAAATTCACGTAAAAATGCCTTTTTGCAAGTGTGCCCCTACTATTTATCAAACCGAATAAAATAAACACAAAATCGAAAGTCATGTTCTACGTCTACGAGAACCGATAGTTAATGTTTATAAACTTCTCAGAATGTAATGATAAATGAAAATAAAGAAAATCATACTATTTGGAGTTACTTTTTCCCAACAGAAAACCAAAAACTATAACCAGTAACCTGAGTGCCAAGAACAAGAAGATCTTGACCGGAAAATGTCAACCACAGGTTTTCTACCATGACGACAGTTTAATGAAAATAGAAAAAACGGTTGTCGGAAAAACAGGAAAAACGGGTTTCGGTGATTTCAGATGGTCAGACATAGCGGAGAAAGCATTTCTGGCCTACGGAAATGTCAGGCAGACCTTAAACCTGTCGTTGGAAGGCAGCCAACCAAATCGCAAAAAATGAAATGGTAAAGAGGCAAACTAGGGCAAGCACTTGTCAGATGTAATCAAATACGCTTGAGCCGCGTATACAGAGAGTTTGATTGGAATTCGAAAAATGGGAAAATGGGAATTTATCAGGGCAAGGTCAGCTGAATTCGGGAAGAATCCGGTTACTGCATAACGATGGGACCTGAACAGGATAACTTTAATATGTGTCTTGAAGCTACATCAGTTTGTGGCAAATAGTTTCAATGCAGCTGTACATAACGATGTTTAGAAAGCAACGTATACCTTGAATAATAATGCTCTAATAGCAGACTGTCAAAGGACAAAGGTACAGGCAATAAGTACATACAAACATGATGTTCTTATCCAGCCTCGGTGCTGTATTAGCACGCGCGCGATAACGGGGTTGTATTAACTTTTTCAACCCCGTAAAACCGACCAGCTATGGTTTTCAGCTCACAATCAAGTCTGTATACATAACGTGTGGACGTTTTACACACATCTTGCAAAAATGCATTATTGCCTCTTGCTTTGCAAGTATGATCTACGAAATTCGCTGCCGGTTCAAAAATGCGACAATACCAATAAGGCAAATTCACGTAAAACTTCCCTTTCGGAAGTGTGCCCTTTTATTTATCTTACCGAATAAAATAAACACAACAACTATAACCATTAGCCTAAGTGCAAAGGAGTTCTCGACCGGCAAACTTTAACCACAGTTTTTCTACCACGACGACGGTTTGTTTTTGTTTTGTGTTTCAGCTGCACTGAGGAATAAATAAGTACCTTCAAGTTCACGATTGTCTTAGTGTAGTTTCAAATTGAACAAAAAAAAATTCTGCAAAATGAAAACAGAAAAAATGAATATTCATATGGCCAGACTTAACATGAAAAGCATTTCTGGCGGGGGGGGGGTTTTTGCAAAATGAATATTCATATGGCCAGACTTAACATGAAAAGCATTTCTGGCCTACAGAAATGTCAGGCAGACCTTAAGCCTGTCGTTGGAGGGCAGTCAACCAAATCGCAAAAAATGAAATAAAAAGGGGCAAACATTGACCGGAATTCGAAAAATGTGGAAAGTTTTTTTTGGTTTAGGGCAAGGCCAGCTCAATTCAGGACCAGTATAGACTAAAATAATTTTGTACCTAGTACCTACATCAGTCTATTTCAGATAGTTTCAATGCAGCTGTACACAGCACATGTATAGAATGGAACGGTACCTTGAATAATAACGCTATAATAGCACTGATTTAAGGACAAAAATACATTATATCGTTATCAATTTCAGAGATAGCAAAACAGTCCTAAGATGAAAATGAAACAGACAAAGGGGAAATTTGAACGATACGAGAAGCGAGTCTGCGTACTAATTTTTCTTAGCACCATTCCGAACTCTTTTAGTGGATTTCAATTTCTTGCAACTCACTACACGCCTCCGTTTGACTGTTCTGGACAAAACGTGTCTATGTACAACAATGTAAATATTTATGTGCCAGATACGCTTTTAAAAATTGCTGTAGGTACTAACTAAAGTAAGGCCAGAAAAAGCAATTTGAAGCACCTCATGCAAAATCAATTTCATAAGCCACACATCATTTAAAAACATTAAGACTAATGTTGTGCACTTACTATATATATATAAAAATATATATGTATTGTTTTCTTCTTGTACTATAAAACTGTGACTGTGAACCGCACATATTCATTAAAAAACATGTTAAAACGTGTTTATTTTTAAGCTCACCAAGGACACTACAAACATTCCTTCGAAATTTGCAACGGACGCTTGCTTACGTTACAACAGTTCGTCGAATCATGGTAATAATCCCGTTTAGGCCCGAAAGTTCGATGGACAGGCTTATAATAAAGAAATAAACAATAGACAATAGTAGGTGACGGCTTAAACAAGACGTTTTAGGACTGTTCGGCAGAACTACTGCTCTTAGAGCTAGGCAATTTCTAAAACATCACGGACAGAGAATGTGAAGTCAGGCCTGAATTAAGCCCCTTTGTTAAAAACCAACGGTCCGACACTGGTTTGGATGCTACAAAGTTTTTTACTTTACTTAACTGTAATTTTATTTAATGCTTGGCAGAAACCTCACTGATGTAAAAAATGGTTTTACAAAATCATTTGTATTTATAGGCAAGAATCGGACAGACCAAACATACACTTGCAAGTCGTTTAAGTTCAAAGAGGATGTGCAAACAGTTTCAACAGAGGTAATTGCTTTAAAGTTGTAATCTGAACACCAACGGTGCATTAATTTTCAAAACAAAACATATGAGTTTGCAATGGCTTCTTAACATGTTTCCTTTGTAGCAGATTCCAGAACATGTACTTGTATTATTTCGCATGTGTAGCATTTATTCGCATAGTTTTGCGTTTAAAACTACACGTCGTCTCGCCCTGTTTCGTGTTCTGCATTGCCAGCAAACTATAGCGTACACCACTTTGTCAAGTGCAGTACAATAATAGACACAACCGTAAGTAAGTCGGGACATCTCGAACCGTGAACATACCATTGGCTCTGCTCCCAATTGCAAAAGCAGAGCAACGTTTTTGGCCTAAAGTATTGTAAATTGAAGTCACAGTGCCTTTGTTTGCAGCCAGCAGTTAAGGAACTGTGCATTTCAAAGGGTGCAACGTACTTGACTGAAATCTTAACTTAAATCCTTTTTTCTTACAGTTTCAACTTGTCTGCGATCGAGCGTGGATTAAACCAGGGGGGGGGGCGGAACTGTGCATTTCAAAGGGTGCAACGTACTTGGCTGAAATCTTAACTTAAATCCTTTTTCTTACAGTTTCAACTTGTCTGCGATCGAGCGTGGATTAAACCAATGTTAACTTCACTCTATATGGTTGGGAAAATGGCTGGCGGTTTGTCCGCTGGATACATGTCCGATAGGTAAAACCAAATTTTTTGTAAATTTTTTTTTTTATTATGTTTTATTCTTTGCAAATTATTAAGAGCAGTTTTACGAAGCAGTTTCCTTTGAAGAATATGAAATAGAAAACTAACAATCCCCAATCCAAATTAGGAGTATTTTCATACTTGTTATATGCCATGAGTTGTTTATAGCATCACTATGAATATTTTTAAAATTCTCGTTTTGTCTTAGGTTTGGTCGACGAATTGCATTTCTCGTTTTCACCTACGGTCAGTTTGTAGCTTCAATTCTTACCAGCTTCTCATCAAGTGTTACTATGTATGCCATATTTATGGTAATCAGTGGTCTCTTTGCAGTTGGCAACTTTGAAGTTATAGTAGTCTTAGGTAAGTAACATTTACACTTCAAATTTTAGTCTATGTGCACACATTGTAAGAAAATACGGTTTATGGCTATAGGGTTATCTATCAAACTTCACAAATCATGATGCGCAAAATCTCTACTGTAATCGATCGCACAACTGTTTGCAAACAACTAATTCTTACAATAGCCAAACCTACCGCCAACATATTTTCAACACAACAGTAATAGCCGCATAAACCAACTTGGGAAAAGTGTCTCCTATAAACCATCGGACTAATGGCCTTTGGAGCGGGTGGCCGCTAAATAAGCAATGGAGATCAATTTGATGTTTGTCGGCAAATTTTTATATCGCACAAATTTAGTTCACAAAACTAAAATCGGTTGATTAAGATGTCATTTGCTTTGTTATGTATTTACAGGCACTGAAATGGTGAGCATTGAGAGACGAAGTTTTGCGTATTTCTGTGCGGGATTTGGTTTTTCTATTGGTAACATGCTACTGGCTCTACTCACGTATTTGTTTGTAAGCTGGAGATGGTTTCTAGTGTTTGGTGGACTCGTCGGAGTGCTGTACATTCCATATTTCTGGTTTGTCAGTGTATCAGTAAGCTTAGTTGTTTAGGCCATGACATCCAGAGCAAACAAACTAAAAGTGTCAAAGCCAAAATTAGTCATTTTGCATAGATGATGCATAGGTTGTCATACACCAAGATGATACAGATTTGTTTAAGAAAGCCTGACGGCCAATTATTTCAAAAGGTAAAGTTGTAATCTATAGTCTGTGTTCTAGGTTAATCGACGAATCACCAATTTGGCTGCTGGCCACTGGCCAAAAGGATAAAGCAGAAAAAGTTCTCAGGAAAATTGCAACTTACAACGGACATAAAAATGCCAATAACTCAGCAACCCTAGCTTTAGTGGAGCAAAAAATATCTGAAGACTTGCAGTCGGAAACCATGTGGTCAACTCTGCTCCATTTAAGGAAATCCTGGATTTTGATTGGTCGACTTGCTGTCGTTCTGTTCTCATGGTAACTAACAATTTGTTTTAAGCTGAATAGCTTACAAAATCACGTAGTAAACTCGCAATGTTTTTTACATGTGCTCTATAGGGAGTGTAGCCCATATTAGGTTGGAGTAGGTATGGGAAACAACAGTTTAAGTGTTTTAACTGCAGTTGATTCGTTTACTACATAATTACATGATAAAAAAACATAAAGCTCAATTGTAGTAACAATGTACCAAACGTTTGTGTGAGTGATTAAGTGGTAATTGGTTCTCTATTGGTTAATTACAAGGCTACCCTTTCAGCACATGACAGTGGATTCTCTGCGTAGACTACGGGCTAGGGCAAAAACTCACACATATTGTTAAATAAGCAATAGACGAAACAAATGATAAGTCGTTTTCCCAACTCTACCTACAAATCAGAATGTGGTAGCAAGTGTCATAAACATAAACAATTTATACCAGGGGTGTGCAACCTTTTTGTCGGTGGGCCATATAACCAATTTTGGACATCAAGCGAGGGCCACACAATTTTTTTTCATGTACCGTATTACACGTTTTTTACCATCCTGTTGGTGCGGATTGCATTATAATATCATGTCGATATTATTTCCGCACCCCTGCGTTTAGTTTTATTTTGCGTTTATAATAGGGTTGCCATACGTCTGGATTTTCCCTGATATGTCAGGGAATTTAGTGTTTAAATCTGCGTCAGGGAGAAATGTTAAAATGTACTTTAAGTCAAGAATTTAAGAAAATATATACATATATATTATGAAATTAATATACTAACGGAGAAAGTTTCTAGTAGTTAGCTACCACCGTGTCTACACCATGAAGCGTAACGAGATAAACTGGCGGCGCGCCGGTTACCGCACAAGGATACTGTTTCGTTTTGCAGTGTGTGTGCGCGCCTAACAATACTTGTTTGTTACTAGTTGTCTAACAATACGCGTTAAATACAGAAATCGGTAGAGCTACTAACACCATACGTTTCGCCTGATCCAAAAGTGCTTGGGGGGGGGGGGGGGGGGGGGGGGGGGGGGGGGGGGGGGGGGGGGGGGGGGGGGGGGGGGGGGGGGGGGGGGGGGGGGGGGGGGGGGGGGGGCAGAAATCAAAATCCGCGTCTGAAGAAAACACAGCATTCATTGCTACGTGCGAACGTAGGAAAGTTCATTTGCTTTTACTGCTGACCAAAATGGTTTGCCATTTTTGTGTACCTATGCAATTTTTAAGTGTACCTAATATGCAAGGAACTGACTAACAACAAAAAGTTGAATGTCGTGAGACATAAAAACGTTTTTACAATGGCATTTTATTTCAAATTTAAAAAGGTCTTTGTGACTACCAGCATTTTTTTATTATGAGAAATTGGTCCGAATGGCTCTTGGTAAAGGTTGGCGATGTGTTTAATTATTGTTTCAAGGATAGTGAGAGTAGTGAACTTAGCCTAATATATAGTCAACTAAAACAGGGATTTTCAACAGGGGTTCCGCGGAACCCTAGGGTTCCGTACAACCCTTACAGGAGTTCCGTGAACTTTAGGGATTGCACTGGGGTTCGCAGCGGTTTGGTGTAGCAATTCAAGCATGAATGATTCATAAATATCACTGTTGCGAACGGGGGGGGGGAACGCCTGTACAATCAACCTTGATTACACCATTAATCAATTATGACTTAATAAAATAACACAGCCACGATCCACTCTAAATTGCGAGATAAATGTAGAAACTGATCCAAGTAACATGGCTATGTTTTAAAGAATCGTTCAACTGATGGGGGGGGGGGTAAACAAAACCTTAAAAAAAAAACTGATTACACCATTAATCAATTATGACGTAATAAAATAACACAGCCAAATCCACTCTAAATTGCGAGATAAATGTAGAAACGACTGATCCAAGTAACATGGCTATGTTTTAAAGAATCGTTCAACTGATGGGGGGGGGGGTTAATATAGTCAACTAAACCGGTTTGGTGTAGCAATTCAAGCATGAATGATTCACAAATATCACTGTTACGAACAGCAATGAACGCCTGTACAATTAACCTTGATTACACCCAGTGTTTTTTTAAGGTGTTTTTAGCCGTTTCGGTCCCCCAAATTTCTCCAGCGGTTTCCCAAAATTTGGACTTATGGNGTGAACTTTAGGGATTGCACTGGGGTTCGCAGCGGTTTGGTGTAGCAATTCAAGCATGAATGATTCATAAATATCACTGTTGCGAACAGCAATGAACGCCTGTACAATCAACCTTGATTACACCATTAATCAATTATGACTTAATAAAATAACACAGCCACGATCCACTCTAAATTGCGAGATAAATGTAGAGACTGATCCAAGTAACATGGCTATGTTTTAAAGAATCGTTCAACTGATGTAAACTTTTGTTATGTGCTTGGGGTGTGTTTCAAAAATTCAAGTCTTTTTCTTTGACGTAGCCTACTTCTTACATTCATTAAAGTTATTTTATGAGGGGTTCCGCAAAGTTTGACAAAACACCATGGGGGTTCCGTGCCACTAAAACGGTTGAGGAGAACTGAACTAAACAGAAGCCTACGCAGAAAGTTCATAGACAAGGACCGCAGTATCGTACCTAACGTTTTCTCGTTTTGCCGTCTGTGTGACTTTCCAATATTCTAAATTTATTCCTTTANCTGAAAAAACGTTGGCCCGCGGGCGTCTTTACCTGGTAAAATTTGGCCCCCGTTAAAAAAAGTTTGGACACCCCTGCTTCAAGTGTTTGGATCGCAAACAAGGTTAACATAAGTGAGATAAATTTGTCAGGGATTGTGTATCATCAAATATGGTAACCCTAGTTAAAATCAACTTTAAAATGTTAGGTACAAGTAAGTTTCGTCGCAACATTGCCTTTCACAACAAAGTAATTGTTTACTAGACAAAGAGGTATATTACGTCACATTCGGTATAGATACGCAACAAGCACCCAGTGTGAATAGAAGACCATAGGTGTGGGTGAATCAACTTCCATGCGCTGACTTAGTTTATTCTTGTTACGTATACCAACGTAGGAGATTTACCGAAAACTAGCGGAGAGTTTTTGCTAAAATGTGCATTTCTACTTGCTCTGAATCAGAGTGTTGTTGAGAGCCACACTACGCGGGTTGCACACCACTGATTTATATCATACTTGGCGTGGTAGCAATTGTCAAAAACAATTTATACCATACTTTACTGAAATTTTTAAGAATAGGATAAGTCGAGTTATGTATCTTTTATTGGACATAAATATACATAATGCAAGCGCCGGTATATGTTGCAATGTTAATTGTTTGCTACAAACAGGAACATTGTATCTATGACTTATTATGCCATCGCCTTGAACAACGACAACTTGAGCGGAGACCGATACCTGAATATATTTTATGGGTCTCTCACCGAAATGGGTTCAACCTTCGTCTTCTACTTCGGTATCACACATCTTGGAAGGCGAAACAGCTACATGACTTTCATGTTCATCACTTCTGCAGGGGTTGCAGCTGCTCCTTTCCTTGCCAAATGTAAGTAGCTTGATTTGCAATTGGTTGAGGGATGATACATTGATCCTATGGCAAAATAGTTACTGCAGATAATCCAACCCTGCTAATGACAAACAGGCCATCGGATGCCAACTTAACTCTCTCCCATTCCAAAACAAAGTGATTCAATTTGCAATATCATGCCCAAACAATCTTTTGCTTTAGGTTACTGCAGTTCATTCGCATGGCGTGATGCTCGGGTAGTAGACGCGCTCTCCACGTCATAATAGTCTTTTTTACGCAAACTTAACTGGTCGGCAGTCCATAAATTTTCGACCTATTTCTCTTACACCCACTTGCACACTATTTTTAGTAACATGCTATTTTTATCCAAACGTAATGTAATGTGGGGGAACGGTGGGTTTCTAAATGTAAAAAATGATTATTTATATGTAGGGCAAGGGGCAGCCTCTGTGACTGCCAGCATGTTGGCGAGGTTAACAATAGCTGTTGCGTTCAATACAATATACACACACAACGGAGAACTGTTCCCCACCAATATTCGCACTTCAATTCTTGCTTTGTCGAGTGGATCGTCTCGAATTGGAGGAATGATTGCACCTGTTATTATTTATGCAGGTTTAATATTTTCTGTCTTGAGATCACACCAACATGGTAACTTGGGTTTTTATTAAAGGTGAATCTGGTGACACAACCGTGCCATCTATCTGCATGGCTGTGGTGATTTTCTTGTCGGCTCTTTTTTACTTGTTGATGCCAGAAACCAAGAAGACCAAACTGCCGCAAACAATTGAGGAAGCCAGAAACCTGAACAAGTAATTTTCAACCCTCCATGGATATGAACTATATAAAAAAGGATTTGTCTTTAAATTTAGACGTGTACCAAGAGGGATTAGTGAGGAAAAAACGGACGACGAACCTTTGAACGCAAACACCGTTCCTCTGGTTGCTTGTCAAAATTCTCCACCTTTGCTGAACGTCTAACTTAGTGGTTCTCAACCTATCTTTTTGCCTTCCTATTTAGAGGTTTTCTAACACAACGCCACCCCTTTACAAACAAACAGAAGAAGTTTTCTACCATAATATGCGATCCCCAGGTGGAACATTGGTCCAAATCAAAACTTATCGAAAATTGGCAGTTTTGATCCTCCACTCAATGTCACACCGGAGTCCTCCCTGCAGTTGCTTGACGTCACGTTAAGTGTCACTGTGACGAACAGTCCAAACGGTGATCGTTTTTTTTTTGACTTTTCGAGCGAAATCAGTGCTTTTGAACATTTTGCTTTACACACTTAAATACAAAAAATGCTTTACGCCTTCGAACTTTAGATTGACCAATCTTCCAGTCAATCTGTGATGCAAATCTATGATGTTTTTCCGTAACAATTTTTTGCGAAATAATGTACTAAACAAACCCATGCAAGTAATAAATTAAAAAAAAATTATAATAAATTACCAGGCAAACTTGATATTTCTGTTTTTTATTATATACAATAATCTACTTTTTTTCCTATTCTTTTTTAAGCGTACTGGACATAAATGCATGCGGTTATTTAACCAGAGAGATATAAATAAACACTAAACTTGTTCAGAAAAATTTTTGATGACAGCATTGCAGTCACAAAGAAAAATATTTGTTTCATACTATCGCATTTGCTTGTGTCGCAAATTTTAAATTAATACCTATTATTTAATCACGACACCGCCATTTAAAGATGATACGTGTTGCCTATAGATCAGGGATCGGCAACTTATGGCCCGCGGCCCTTTTGTTAAAAAGTCAACTTATGAAAATTAAACTTTACGGCTAGAACCAAGCTTTCTTTCACTACGCTTTATCAGTGGAGAAATGGTGTTTTTTGCTTCACCACAATCATTGGTTTTATGACTGAAAGTCAACACATGCTGGATAACTTTTTTTATTGGTGCACATACCGACCTACTTCCACCACAATCTTGATGTACATGTGTTAACAAGATTGTTTTGCACCACAAAGTCTGTCGACGGCAAATTTGCCATGTAGTCACTTTTTGCAACAGATACACGCAGTAGTCGCAACAGAACGTAGGAATATTCAGGAATCATGTAGCTATGAATCAAGTTAATGATAGTCACCCATTAATTGAAACTTTGCGAACAGATAAAGAACTTACAGAATGGTTTTCAGCTAAATAATTTGCTTAAAAGCATGCAGAGATAACAAATAAATAAATACGGTAAAGAAACAAAGGAAGTACGGTGAAATTTAATACTAAATATTTGTGAACAAACTACCTTGTACTTTTTTCTGTGTCGTTTCGATTTTTGTTTTTTGTTTGCATTACCACTATTTTTTCCTTGTTTTCACTTACTTTTGTTTTAAACGCAAGCACCGCGCCTGCGTGCTTGACACGAGCGCGTTGCCTTGATTTTACAGATCAACACTCTTACCTTCGGCACATTTTGCAGTTAAGCTTTAATTATGGCCCCTTTTCCAGCCGGCTCTTCAGCGAGGGAGGTTGTTATTATTTTAGTTTGTGCTCAACGGTAACGTGTCGTGTTTTGTATGTTTGCGACTTCTGTTGCAAACTCAACTCGTTTTTAGTGATTTGTGAAGTGTAACTTACTTCTTCAAGCTGCTCAACGAAAAATTTGAAATTGTTTATAGGCTTTTGCCTTTGTCGAGGAAGCAAGCATAGTGTTTTGTTTATTCAAAGGTTTGTCAGAAAGGTATTGTTCAGCCAGATTTCTAAGTCTGGTCGGATTTGGACTGAGTGTGTGCTTATGTTTGCATTTATAAGGTTAACATGGACTTGACTTATAATGCGCGCGTGAGCGAGAGAGAGTAAACAATTAATTATAGTAATTATGGTTTATGTTAATGTTGGCTAATAAGTCTCAAGGTTATAACCGTGTCACTACAAATTATACAGTTACTATCGTTCTAAACTTCCCAAGCTACTGAGCCGGTCAGGACAGAGTCCTAGAAACTTCACATAGGTGTCTTGCACTTCTGAAAGGCACAAAACGTAAAGGGCTAAATAAACCGGTGCGGTTTTATATAAAGGCGTTAAATGTGCTCTTGAGATTGGCTCTTGCACAATTTCCACACAAAGCAGCGTCCAATCACAGCACAGGACGATATATGTGGTTAAAGCACGTAAACACCTATAATAAATTGCGAAAGGAAATGTTACAAAGTTTAAACATGATTTTGTAATACAGAAGTTGAATCAAAGCGTTAAACTATTTGACTTCCTTGCAAGCGGAATATCGGGCTCAGTTTGAGGTTTATTTTTTAATAAATTCGATCGGTTGCTGGTTTCGGACCCGCTTACAACTCCAGTTACAGCAGTGTTTTGAGCTTTAGGCGAAGAAGTAATCAATACACAATTCTTCTGGCGACACACTGTTGCATTAGTAGGCAGTGTAATCATTATCCTTTTTATGTGATTTATTTTTGGCAAAATAGGAATAGGAATGGCAAAATGGAAAGTAAAAAGCAAAATCAAAAGTTCGAAAGGTATGAAAAACGAATGTGTTTGCTGATTTTTCTTAGCACCATAGCCAACCCATGGAGTGGACTTCAATTTCTTGCAACACACTACACACCTCCGTTTCGTTGTAACATTCACAACAGCGATGTAAGTATTTATGTGTTAAAAGCAGTGCCGGATTAAGGGTCTGCTGGCCTGTAGGCACATTTTATAAGTGGCCCGAAAATCAGGGCTGCCAACTAAAAATTAGAATTATCAGTGTTCTACTGATTTTATAGTGGCCTGGATTTTTGACTGGCCTGTAGGCACGTGTCTACTTTGTATAATGGTTAATCCAGCACTGGTTAAAAGTTAACGTTTTCTTATGTATGTCTTTTGAACTGTACTAGTTGATGTTAAACTTGCCCTGACAGGATAATATTTTTTCCAAATAGGCAATTTTAAACTAGATTTAAAATATTAATTCTATAAAAGTAACAAATGAACTAATTATACATTTTCTACATATTGTTTGCAATGTGTAAAAAATATTGAAATATTAGTATATTTTGTGTTTCAAAAATCATTTTTTACTCAAGATAAAATTTCATTCATCATGACCTTATTATAACGGGCATGTGGTTTACGTTTTAAAGGTAACCAACTACATTGTGAATATCTCGAGTTCTACAACGGACCCTTGCTCGCTTTACAACAACGTTTCGTCGAATCTTGGTAGGAAACATATAGGCTACTTATAGGTTTTGTTTGCAATTTACACTCAATGAATATCTCAAGAAAAACAAAAAACAGCGAAGGATACAAAAATTTGACTTCATTTGTGTTTTGTAACTTATTTGTAGCCAGTTTTCTCTTGAAAACGGAAGTTTGAGTTCAACAAATTAGAATTACACGTATCATTATAGTTAACGTCAATATCTTGTTCATAATTAATTATTTTTTTTAAAACTTGACACAATTATGTCATAATTTAAACATATTTTTGTACGTTTAGGCAATACGTCTGACCAAACAGAGATTTGTAAATCGTTTGAGTTCAAAGGGGATGTGCAAACAGTTGTGACAAAGGTATCTATTTCTTTTTAATTTCTTCATGGAACCTGTAAATCTAATCTGCAACCTTAAAGTTTTAGGTGTGAATCTGGCGTCCTTGCATAATGACTAATTAGCTCATGCTATCGCGCTTCCTACTCACGGGGGGGGGGGTAGGTTTTTTTTGCAATTTACACTCAATAAATATCTCAAGAAAAACAAAAAACAGCTAAGGATACAAAAATTTGACTTCATTTGTGTTTTGTAACTTATTTGTAG